>BGPR01010242.1:0-25854 GCA_013235015.1 Araneus ventricosus | reverse complement strand
AATGTTATATGAATAGAATTAAGTCTTAAAATAAAACATAATTTTAAAAGTTAAATTGTCGTAATTTTCTCCAACACAATATGAAATTTCAATCTCTGGAAAGTCTCATAACTGAAGCATTCCAAAACATCGGAATAACTATCTTTAAAAGTAAGGGATAAATGCGACTTTCTCCATCGTGTGAATCATGCTTTATGCATCTATTAATCATAGAAAAACACAAGAAATGCGCAATTCGGGTCTGCGCAGTGGATGTTTCGTGAAAACGTTGGGATAAAATCATAAAAAAAGTTTTTCGTATTAATATATAATTTAATTATCAATCTCTTTAATACAATTTTGCTCAGTGTAGTATAATTGTTGCAGAATGGATAAATCACAAGCAACCGCAGACCATTGCTACATGCGATAAACTCGTGATTTATTTATTCCGTAACCATTATACTACTCTGTGTAAATATTGCATTAAAGAGATTGGCAATTAAATTATATATTAATAAGAAACACTTGTTTTATTATTTTATCCCGACGTTTTCACGAAACATCTACTGCGCGGACCCGAACTGCTCCTTTCCTATGTTTTTTCATTTCCTTTTCGACTCTGCCGTAGCTCTTGCATTCGCTCGGCAGTGGACTTTTTAGGCTTCTTGGAATTCTTTTCACGTGAATTTTCTTCTGACTTGCGTTTCCTGTAATTCCGAGCATACTTACGAAGCATATAAGAGGACATCTCTTACGAATTTGTAATTTTCGATTGCTAACCGATTTTTACTTATATTCTGGAAAATATTTTTTTTGTCTCACTATGGGTCCTAGTAATACTCCTCAAGCTCTTTAAAATGACACCAGAATGAACCTCCCAATTAAAGGCGTCTCCACGCTACGTACGCCTTACATAAAGCTAATTCATAGCAATCACTGGCATGCGTCAACACTGGTACGATGGCGTCAAAGACAAGACAAATACTATTTGATAAACTCTTACAGATATGATATATCCGTTGTGAGGTCAACAACTCTTTTTCTTTATTATTCTCGTAGTTATTAGAGATTCAAATCTGACGGTATTTTGGCACACAAGAAATACGACCGATTATCCCTGTAACGAGCGGAAAGACGGTTTCACGTCAAAAAACTATTTACGGTATATTTTCCAAATTTTATCGCCTTTTTACATGTAGCTGTGAAGAGCTCTTGAAAGGTTGTCACTAAACAGATTTTATGCCTTTAAAAGTTTAATTCACGCTCTGCATTGATCGAATGTTTTCGCGTTTTTGGTATATTTATATAAAATAATATATCGGAAATAAATATTGAAAGCAATTTAAAATGCGAGTGAAATCATTCAGCGTCCCCTCCTTAAAAAACTTTAATGTAATTTGTATTACTGAGGGAGCCGCCACGCCTAGGTGGGGATGGTGTATTTCCTAATTATGCACTGAATTTTTAAATCTCACACCTGGTGCAGAAAAAGTTTATTCAGACTTTCTACACCTTTAATTTCCTGCTACATGATTTATTTTTTGTTCCATTTAAAGGAAAGTCAAAATTCTTCAGAACATAGATGATCCTACTAAATCAAATAATGTCAAATTCTGGGTCTCACTTCTAAAAATAGATAAATCAGAGACAAGTTATAGGCTAGTGTAAAAATGTGTTAAGGATGGCAAATTTTATAATTCACATTAAGTTTGAAAATTTGAAGAAAAAATTGACAGTAAAAATATAGCAGGAAGGTAATAGAAAGTATTTATTAAGAATATTAATACATCTATTAAGCTCAAAGATTTCTCTGAAATCCCAAAATCAGAATGAAACATCGATTCTCACTGGACCCTTAAAATTACAACGTCAAGTTAAATATTCGTTTACAAGCCCGGAAATAAAATTCCAAGCTTGAAATAAAATATGGACAGATTCGTCTTAACAGTTGGCTATTACATGAATTGGATGGCTATGAGTTTTAGTGCCTAAGACACTTTTACTCAGAATGAGTGCTAATAGATTTAGATGAACATAGACTTCACCAATGGTAAATCAGATGGGTTACGTGTTCAAATCAGGCTTCATACTTGGACGTGTTGAATTTAAAAAATTTTTATATAATGTGTTAAACAATTTTTATATATTTTTTATAATGTGTGTATTATAGTTTCCTTTATTGCAAAACTCTGTCTTGTAAAACAGCACTTGACAGTTTAAGAGAAGAAATTACACGAAAATTTCTTTTTAATTCATTTGTTATTATTTAAATCTCAATATGAAGTAGTTGAATCTGAAATGTTTCAACATTAATCGAAATAATATGTATCTGCATAAAGTATAGTTCTGTACATACTCCACTCCATTGATTCTGGCAAACGAATATCAAGATGTAAGAAAACTTCTGTAAGACATTTCAGTGTAGAGTTGGAAATCATCTGACTAGTCGTCGATATTTTCAAAATTCATATTTTAGAATTTGTTTTTTATAGTCTTCAAAACGTGTTTCATGTTTTCTTGGTTCTTTAAGAAACTGTAGGAGCCAGTGGATCTCCGATTATTTTCATGTCTTTTCTGTTTTCACTCGACACAACCAAATTCCAAGTTTTTCTACTGAATGTTGGTCTAGTTTCTTTTATTCGATATTGATTTTATTAAATTATTCTTGATATGTTTTTCTGTATACAGTTAATTCTAATACCCTTACCGTATCCTTCCCTTTTAACGGATTCTTAGAACCGCCCTTGGTTCCTGAAATATAATCGTCTCAAAATTCTGTCTCAGAACTATGCCATTATTCAGTTCTTGTATACCGGGACAATTGGAGTGCCATAAAAAGCTCTGAATCAAACTTCTTGCCCCTTGAATTATCGTTAGCCACCCAGCATAAAGAACGGCGAAAAGAAAGAAAAAGAAGCCACGTCAATTTCTTTGCCAAAGGGAGGGAGGTGTTCTCCTCACTTCCATCTCAGTAGATACGCAATTGTGTCCTAACATTTTCACTATATTGTAATTACTTTTCTTGAAAGTCTAGAAAGAAATTTTTTAAAGAAATATTCTATACATAGCGATCTAGACAATGTATGATTTAAGATCCGATTGAGGGGCTTGAGCCCTGAAGCCTTCCTTTCTGTATCCGACCTTGCCTACAATTTTTCAATTTTATTTCCAATCTTCAGAAAATACATAAACCGATTCCCCATAGTAGAGTCTCGTTATTGGCGGGGACATATCAAAAGAGAATATTTGGGTATCTACAGAATTTTTGTCAAGTATTCTAACCTTTGATTTCTGTCCCCAAAAAGTGTCAGATGTGACTTTTGAGAGAAATTCAAAGTGCAAAACAAACTCAAACACCGACGGATGACATTAAATATGAGTATGATGTGTCAAAATAGGAAAGTGTTGCTAGGAAACCAGAGACAACTGCTGAAACTCTTAAAGAGTGTCATAGGTCTTTCCTTCCGATTGTGGCAATTCTTCAAATATTTGGGAGGATTCTTGTGATGACAATCACAGCAGAGAAGAGTTTTTCTACGTTAAAACGCGTCGAGAATTATTCACGCAGCTCAAGGGGAGAGACAAAACTCTGTAGGCTCCCTTTCTAGCATTCATGAAGATATGAAAGTCAATTCTGAAGATTCGATTGACATATTTTATAAGAAAAGTCAAGGATTGGCAATCTTGTGAAGAAGACGAAATTTTTTAAATAAAAGTTATATATATACTTTATATTGTTATATATATATACGAAATATATACGAATAAAATATATACGAAATATTGTTTTTCCACAGTATCCTTCACAGATTCCTAGATCCTTCCTTGCATATATATAAAAAATTAAATTAGAATCACAGGTTTATCGCATATAGTAAGGGTCTGTGTTAGCATGTGATTTATCTATTCTGTAACCATTATACTACCCTGTGTTAATATTGTATTAAAGAGATTGATAATTAAATTACATATTAACACAAAACACTTGTTTTATGATTTTATCACGACGTTTTCACGAAAAATCTACAGCGCGGACCCGAACTGCTTCTTTCTTATTTTTTTTTCATTTCTTTTTCGAAGCTGTCGTAGCTTTCTCATTCGCTCCACACTGTACATTTTAGGCTTCTTAGAATCCTTTTCACGTGAGCTTTATTCTGGCTTGCGTTTCCAATAATTCCGAGCATGCTTACGAGCCATATAAGACGACATTTGTTACGAGTTTTTAATTTTCAATTTAATACCGATTTTTACTTATATTCTGATAAATATATTTATTGTCTCACTTTGGGTCCTAGTAAAACTCCACAAGCTCTTTAAAATGACACCAGAATCAACCTCCCATCTAAAGGCGTTTCCACGCTACTTACGACTTACATAAAGCTAATTCATAACAATCACGCGCATGCGCCTGCACTTTTACGTTGACATCACACGCAAAACAAATACTATGCGACAAACTCTTACAGATATGATCTATCCGTTGTGGGGTCAACCATTCTTTTCGCATTATTAGTCTGGTACTTATTAGCGATTCAAATCTGACGGTATTTTGTTACACAAGAAAGATCCACTGACTATCACTGTAACAAGCGGAAAGACGTTTTCATGTCAAAAAAGGCATTTGCAGTACATTTCCCAATTTTATCGCCTTTTTAGCTGTAGCTGTGGATAACTCTTGAAAGGCTGTCACTAAACAACTTAAATGAATTTAAAAGTTTAATAGACGCTCTACATTGATCGAATGTTTTCGCGTTTTTGCTATATTTAAATAAACTAATATATCGGAAATAAATATTGAAAGCAATTTAAAATGCGAATGAAATCATTCAGTGTTTACTTCTTAAAAAACTTTAATGTATTTTCTATTACTGCCCCCCGTATTTTATTGAGACTTTCTACACTTTTAATTTCCGACTAGATAATTTATTTTTTGTGCCACTGAAAGGAAAGTGATAATTCTTTACTGACATAAATTATCTTACTAAATCAAATAATGACAAACTCTGAATCTGACTTCTAAAAATAGATAAATCGGAGAAAAGTTATAGGCTAGTGTAAAAATGTGTAAAGGTTCGAAAATGTTTGAAATTCATTTTACGTTTGAAAATTTGAAGAAAAAATTGGCATTAAAAATATAGCAGAAAAGTAATAAAAATATTAAGAATATTACTACATCCATTTGAGCTAAAAGATGGCTCTGAAATTTCAAAATCAGAATGAAACTTTGTTTCTTATTGGACCCTTCAAATTATTACAACTTCAACAATAATTTTCGTTTACCAGCCCGGAAGTAAAATTCCAAGCTTCAAAATAATTCAAGAAACGAGGAACAAGACTCTGGACAAGTTCGATTGAAACAATTTTTATATAGAAATATTTTCTAATAAAATAGTGGTAAAACTTTTATAAACACGTACATGGACATCAAAATGCTTTTTTACGGCCTATGGTGTTTAAACTATTTTGTGAAACAATACATTTAATTTTATAACAATAAAAGCATTGTTAGAATTTGAGTTTAAAACAAATGTTGAAACCTTAATTACACTTAGGGATAGAATTATACAGCAAATACATTGGTATCATTAAAAAGTTAATATTTTGCTCTTTAATGTGATGTAAAAATAATTTTCGTACTATAAGTATTTCAGAAGGTATTAGCCTAAAACGTCTAAAAATAGCTTAATTTTTGTTATCTAATTAAATGCCTTAAGAACTAATTGGTTCTGAAAGTTGAAAATATCATAGTTGACCTAGAAATGTGCTCTAGAATGTCGTGTGCAAATTTCATGGCGCTACAGTCCACCGTTTGGGAGGAGTTCTTGTGACAGACCGATAGACACATGTATTTTCTGTTTTATATTATAGATATACAATGAATGATGGCAGAATAATCCTATATGGACAGTTTTTTTCCTCAGCTGTACCTTAATATTACTAAAATAATAACTAAATATAAATTTTAATCTACCCATATAATATATAATTAGCAGGTGTGCCACCAGATGGCACGATTTCTCTCCTTCGGATGGAACTGCCATAGACTCATATGTAATATGAAGTTGTTGTGAACTGTTTCTCTTCAATGGACCTTATGCATGTGAGGTCACATACTCCGACACGTGACCTGCCGGAGGCAGCCATTGGTCAGTCTTAAACAATTGACTCAGAACTGCTTTTATTTCTGAGTCGCTTATAGGCCGATCGTTTTGTTTATTCCTCCACAGCTGTTTTTTTATACTCTGGAACCCAAACGGTGCATAAGGTCCATTCTTAAAATCTAACTGTGTATTTAACTGTTATCTCTATAACTGTATGTTTAACTGCTTTGCTAGTTTCAGGGTTAGCCTGGAGTTTATGGTACCGACTTACCTCGTTCCTCTTAGGATCGCCAACTCTTTGCCGCCAAGAACGGAGATGAGAGAACATTTGTTTTGGTTGAGCAATGATGTTTTTAATGAGTTACATGTGAGCATGCCCTGAAATTGATCTTTTAATCAGTTTTCTGCGCATGGCACGATGTTAAGTTTTGTTTTGATTGTTTTGTTCCGTTCATTTCTAAGATGTGATTGGTCAATTTATTCGAATTTGATTAAAACTTCCTTTGGAATTCTACAAATTGATTTTTGACTGATGTCATCATTTCAAAAGTGTTTGCCCGGAACACACCTGCAATGCCGCAGATATTGCGTGCGGGAATTCTTGATTTCAGGATTTTTGTTAAAAAATTGATTTTTAAAACTCAATGAATCAGCGAAGCTACTAGTGGCCCTCTATGCTGAAAGCGAAGCCGCTGATGTTTTTTTAAGTTAACGAAATTTGCCCGGTACACACTTGAAATGCCACAGGCACTGCGTGCTGAATCTCTCATTTTCAGGTGACGCATGCTCAAGAGAGCAATAAAAAGCTCACTGCACATCCAAAACAATATTTGGCGACGGCACATGAAATTGCGCCAAGAAATATTGGCGAGAAAAAGGTAGGTAACGTAAACTCCAGGTTTACCAGTTTCAGTTCCGTTTGTATTCGTGCTGTTGTGTGCTGTGACATTACAAAATGTTCGACAATTACAGATGATCGTTCCTGGAATTTAGTAACAAAAATATTCATAAATGCAACACATTTGGCGACGAGAAGGACGTGATACGGATTCACCCCGGCAAAGCAGTCTACTGAACTGTGTCTGTTATTTATTTGGTCTGAACTTTCATTTTCGAACTCTGACATGTTCATAATGTCGACCATTGGGTCAAATGGTGAATTCGATGTGTCCTATTTCATGGGATAATTATGCAGAACAATTAAAATTTTTTCTTGAAGCAAATGAAATAACTAATGCTGAAAAGAAAATAGAGGTATTATTGGCTGTGTGCGGAATTAAAACTCTTGGTGTTTTACATTCATTATTGGCACCAGCATCTTTCAACTAAGTCATATGAGGATTTAATAAAAATTTTAAAAGATCATTTCGCACCCACTTCTTCTGAAATTTATCGCCATTTTCAATTCCATAAACGCTTGCAGCATAATAACGAAACTGTTTCTTCTTACATAACTGAGATATGCCTATTGGAGGAAGAGTGCAATTTCGACGCTACGCTCACAGAACGGTTGCGCGATCAATCAGTTTATGGTGATTGAGAGGATTATGTAATTCATATGATGAATAAAATCAGTCATTATGAAAATAAATCCTTTAATATTTTACAACCAACACAACACACACGCATCTGCTAGTGCGCAGTTATTTCTGACATACGACGGGGAAACAGAGAGTGGAAGATGAAATAGTAGAAAGGTAGCGCTTTTGTTTTACAAGAAATATAGACGTCGCTACGATCACTACAATACACACTTAATAAATATACTATGATAAATCTCATTCCCCCCAAAAATTAACTTGTGCTTAAAATCAAACCGAGAGAGAATGACTTCATAGATTAAGAATAAACTGAATTTTTTTTATTAAAAAGTTATCTAAAATATGATTATCTTTTTTCAGAAAAAGAAAAACAAATGATTTAATGAAACAATAAAATAGGATTATCTAAAATTTCAACATTAAAACTTACCATTGTAAATTATAAATGAAGATATTTTTAAAAAATTGTTAAAATTTGGGAAGGAGTTGTTGTTCTTAATCATCTATGCCGGAAAGAGATGTCTCAAGTAATACTTTGCATTGAATTATGGTTATTTTTTACAGAATTTAAAACACCTCTACTATTAGCGCTTATGTAATTTTCCAACAAAATCTCGATAGGGATATTAAACGAATTGATTCCATTGAAAATTTCAGATGGATACTTATTATACTTCAAATTTTATGCAGAGTTGTACAATGCCCGCCTTTTAGTGGACCTACAAAAAAAGGAGCAAATCTTATGTTAGAAATAAACAGCACAGAACCAAAAAACCCAAAGTCAAAGAAAATAAAGGTAAATTGAAATATTTTGGAAAAAACAGGGGCAAAACTACACAAAAAATATTGTCAAAAACTCTATAATCGGGCCTGTGGTTAACATTTAAAAGAACTATATGCAAAATGTTTTGATTATTTTATAGTACTTTGTAATCTCTGTAAAAATATTAAAATTAGTCATCTAAAATTATTTTTGAGCTTTTTGCATTTCTTAGATGCCTATTCTTTAATTTGAGACTGATATATTTTTTTTTCAGAAAAAATATTTGGAGAAACAGGAATATAAATTGGGGTACATATCTATTCCATGCGCCTAACACAGGGTTAAAACTTAAGCTAGAATGTAAACAAATAAATTAATACACTGAAAAAATCCCACAAATACGCATTATAATTGTTGTATTATTGTTGTAAAAGTCTTGCCGTGGGTGTATGGTGTAAACAGTCCAACACGTAGGATAATGGAGAATGAAGGTTTATTTACAAATATGCAGGAAAACACGTAGCACAGGTACAGGAAACAATAGTTCTTGCACAGATTACCATTGTAAACAGACAACAATTTACAGGTAATAACAGTTCAGCACTTCGTTAACTAACAACACAAGCAGTCAGCAAATAACTAGTAACGATAATAACTGCACTTTCAATAGTGCTCAGCTCACCGGCTTCCTAGTTTGCACTGCGGACGAAGCTCTCAAGTCGTTCAATGGACCAACACTCACTCCGTCGTCCAAGCGCTATCCTTATATAGTTTCCCCGGCAGGCCGTGACGTCACATGGAATGATCTAGCACATTCGTGGCGTATCTTCTCTCCTAATAGAGATATCGAGAAGATTCCAGCACCTTTGAGATCCCATATTTCGTCGCCGAAGTCACCAAATTTCTCGCCAAGTCGCCAAGTTTGTCTCCAAGGTTAGAGGTCCAGACGGGGCTGCTGTCGGTCATCTCATACCTACCAATGTAAAACTCTCTTCCTAACCATAAGACTCACATTGCTGAGAAGCGACTTTCCATGTACGTAACAATATACATTACTTTTTATCCCTAGAGACTCTAAATATTGACAACTTGGAATGGATTCCCTTTAAACTTCATCAAACAAGTAGACATATTTCTTTCCATGCCTACTCTGCTGTTTGAAAGTACGAAAAAGAATGTAATCCTAATTATTTGTCACGAACTTCTGAAGAAGCCGATAGCCAATCAGTATGAATACGAAGGATATAACATTTTAACTTCAACCCTACCGTGAAAAACCGGGACCATAAACCACAGGTTATAGACCAGCGGCGTACCTACATAAAATGGCGGCGGGGCAAATACAAAACTGCGCCCCCCCCCCTCCTTTTTTAAAATTGCAATTCTCATATCTCCTTTGCCCCAACACATTTTAAGCCAGGGAGTGCTAAGATTGAAATTACAATTAAATTAAAATAATAATATATAAAACATTTTTGGAGCTAATACAATAGACAGCAGGTTCATGCATCAAATTAATGGTTTAATTTCGTAATGTCAAACAATTTTCATAGTAACATACACAGGAAGAAACCTGTTGCAGGTTCCCTGGTTGTAAAAAGAACTGCATCTTAAGCCGGTCATTCACTTGAAGGATAGCCATACAATTTGTCCTAAGCCTGGTTTTTTCACCCATTTTAATTGAAAAATACGGGCTCGCCATTCACTTATATTTAAAAGGACGCTAGCTCTGAACGAAGGTATGGGGGAGCGATCTTCTTTCCATCTCTACAGCTGCTGGTCAATCGCTCTTCGATTTTCCCAGTCATCAGATTTTAATTTACGCTACCCTCGAAGCGAGGCTTCAATCTATTGCTCTTTTCGCTAGCCTCTTTCAGAGTCCCTCTGAAGCGAGAATTTAGACTGAAGCGAGACTCCAGCGTTTTCGCTCCGATTTTAGTCCAGACGGAATTCCAACCAAAACAAGTCATTTGGCTGATTTGCATGAATTTTTATGCCTTTTTCCTTCTCGCGTTCCAAAATATCCAGCTTATTTGTGAAGTGAATGGCCGGCTTTATATGTTTCACGTACTTGATCGGAACCAGTTCAATTTTTAAGAATCTGGGGAATAAGAGTTAAAAAAGTACTATTCTCTTATATGTAACTAGTTGATTCCTCAATTTTGCGCCCCCTGGTAATGGCGCCCTGGACACTCGCCCTACCTGCCCCACTCTAGTTACGCCACTGCTATAGACACTCAGTGAAGTTAATCGAGATATTATCTCCCCTTAACTAAAACGATCCGAGGATGGTCAAGTAGACCCCCTACCGAGACACAAATCTTTGAAAAGAACCTTAACGAGCTTTTTCGCTGAATGGTTTTTGGCCATCGGATCTTAGTATTGTAAAAATCTTTGCTATTTTGTTTTGAGAAAAAAGTGAGTTGCTCCCCAGGCTGTATAAATGACAGCACCCTTTATGTTTTCCCATACCTGATTGGAATCACTTTAATTCTTAAGAATCTCGGGAATAAGAATTTTAAAAAATGTACTTTTCTTTTATATGCAATTAATAGATTGATTCCTCAATTTTGCGCCTCCTGGTCACTTGCTCTGTCTGTCCCACTTTACTTACGTCACTGACCGAAATTGTCAATTTATGAAAGCGACCTTGAAATGGCATTACTAAATATACTAATTATATAAGTTGATATGCTTAAAAATATTTACCACTATTTCTATAATAAAATTTTCTATATAAAACTTCTATTGTATAGTTCATTAAGAGTTTATTGTGTTGTTTGTATTTCTTCAAAGCCTAAATTTATATATTTGGGCTGGTAGTTAAAAATGAAGTCTAAGACATACTGATAAGGCTGTGGGATAACGTAGTGCTTAAGCTCAGGGTTCTTAACTACCAGACTTTTCTGAGGAAGATGTGGCATTACAAATTCAGTTAGTGAGCCAAATCGGAATTGCCTTATTATTATAACAAAATTATAATGCTTACTGTTACATAATATGCAATTAAAAAAGAGGAAGAAAGTACAGTGAGGTATTATATACTACCCACTGATTGAAATTTATGAAAGCGACCGTGAAATGACATTTCTAAATATACTAAGTATATAAGTTGACATTCTTTAAATAAATGTACCACTATTTCTGCAAAAATACTTTTTATATAAAATTTCCTATTTTATTCTTAATGACATTGTTTTTTATCAGATATTCTATTTATTTAAAGCTTGAATTTGAATATTCGGGCTGGTAATTACAAATATAATCTAAGACATATTGATAGTACTGTGTGTTAACATAGTGCTTCAACTCAAGATTCTTAACTACCAGAACTTTCTGGGGAATTACAAATTCAATTACCGAGCAAAATCGCAATTGCCTTATTAATATTGTAAAATCTTAATGTTTACTGTTACATAACAGTCCAGTCAAAGAAGGAAAAATAGAAAAAGAAAATGGTGTAGTTTTGAAATTTGTCATATTTGTTGGGGGTAGTGTCCTAAATGACATACTAAAAGTACTCGCCTGTGAGAGGTGCGCGGGGGGGGGGCGTTTTAATTTTTTCTTAAATATCTCGAAAACTATAGGTTCTATAAAAAAACACTCAGCTACAAAATTAAACTACATGAAATCTATCCCACAAAAAACGTCCTACATTGCTGTCGTAGCATCAATAGTTTAGAAGATATAAGGGTATTCAAAAGTTAGCATTTTAAAAATTCCTTATTATAATGGTAAAATCGATTAAAAGTGCTGAATCAACAACCCTCATAAAAACCTCATGCCTATATAATAATTATACAAGTTTAGTATTGTATGTGTCGGAGTGGGGGGCGACAAACCCATTTGATGAACAATTATGCTCCCTTCCTCTCCTCACATCTCTTCCCCTTCACAAGTTTCCTTCTACTCGTAGTCCAGTCAACAAACTGTTAATTTAAAAAATGGTGCAGTTTTGAAATTCGGCACAGTTGTTAGGGAGAGTGCCCTAAACAACATACTAAAAGTCCCCGCTGGTGGAGGGTTCGCATGGGTACAGGGGAGTTGAAATGGGGGATTTCTCAGTTTTTCTTAAATATCTCGAAAACAATGAATCATGGCTAAGAAAACATAATTATAAAGTTAAACTACATTAAATTTCCTACAAAACTAGTCCTAAATAATTATTTTTGTAGAATGAAATTTTAGAAGATACAGGGGGTTTAAAAGGGAATATCTCAAAAATTCCTTATTGTAAAGTTAAAATCAATTAAAAGTGCTGAAGCAACAACAATCAGAAAGACCTCATGCCGATACAATAATTATACGAGGGTAGAATTGTTTGTGTCGAGAGTAGTGGCGGTATCAGGAAGGGGGCGACAAACTTATTCGATGAATAGTCGTGCTCTCTTCCTCCCCTCACGTCCGTTCCCCTCTACTAGATCTCGTGTACTCAGTCTTTTGGTTCTGGTAACGTTTCCAACTGAGTGCATTTAGATAGTATATTCTCAGTCTACATATCTATACTGAGTTTAACTTAAAATGTCGCAACGAATCTGTTAAAGTTCGACAGAAACATTTTCTTGCCATTGAAGACACAAGACCAGGCATGTTCAGTTACTAACACAGAAAATGATTGCTAAAGGAACTGAAACGAGAGTCGCTACAGGAGTTGTTGATACTTATATTGCGAGATCTCGGTTAGAAAAAGCAACTTCTCATCCCAAGGGAAAGACGTAGACCTAGTCGTGTTACTGATTGTTTTGGCACTGCCAGAAAGTAACATTTATTTTATGAAGCCTGTCAAGAGAAAAGTCGAAGCTAAATTATTTTTTACAAGAAAGCTACAGAAAAAACTTTCTTTCGCCCAATCTATCCTCCTTCTCCATGCATTCCGTGGGAAGGAATTAAACTTACGCTTTTAAGCTAGACGGGAAAAATACAATTCCCACACATATATAATATTATGTTATAGAAAGATATAATATGTTATAGATATATTGTAATAGATAGCCGCTATTGTGAAATATGAACTTTCTTTCATAAAAATAAAACTAACATTTTCGACCACTTAAATGTAATCATGTGCTTTTTCACACTGCTATAATATTCTAAACTATTCATCCTAAGAACAATGTGTAGGATTATTTTTGAAGGAAATTTAATTTAGTTTAATTTTATACTTAAGTTTTTTTCTTGCTAGGATCCATAGTTTTTGAGATATTTAAGAAAAACCGAGAAATCCTCCCTTTCAACCCCCCTGTACCCCTTGAGCACCCTGCACCAGCGAGGACTTTTAGTATGTCGTTTAGGGCACTCTCCCCAACAACTGTGCCGAATTTCGAATTTCAAAACTACACCATTTTTTAAATTAACAATTCGTTGAGTGGACTACGAGTAGAAGGAAACTTGTGAAGGGGAAAGGATGTGAGGGGAGGATCAAATGGTTTTGTTACCCCCGCTCCGACACATGCAATACTACCCTTTTATAATTACTATATAGGCATTAGGTTATTATCAGGGTTCATGATTCAGCACTTTTAATCTATTTTACCATTATAATAAGGAATTTAAAAATATTAATTTTTAAATCCCCCTGTATGTTCTAAAATATTGATGCTACGAAAACGGAGTAGGACTTTTTTTGTAAGAAATTTCATGTAGTTTAATTTTGTAAGTGAGTGTTGTTTGATAGAACCCATAGTTTTCGAGATATTTAATAAAAATTGAAAAAGCCCCCCCTTTAAACCCACTGTACCCTCCGCGCACCCTCCACCGGCGGGGACTTTTAGTATGTCGTTTAGGGAACACCAACAACTGTACCGAATTTCAAAACTATACCATTTGTTTTTCTATTCGTCGATTTTTGGCCTTTGTTGAATGGATTACCCTAGTAGCACAAAAATATTGTACAATATTCCACGATATTGAACAATATTCGCAATATTTTTAATATTGCACAATATCATAAAATATGATATAATATCGAATAATATTATACAATATCAGGCAACATGTTGTGCTACCTGTGTATAAGGTCATGGGCTTAAGGAGGAAGCGACCATTTCGTTGTTGAGTATAGATAAAGGTGTTTGCTGTTGGTATGAGCGAATTGAACTTGTTCACTGATTGCAGGATTTTGATAATCTATATTTTCGATGAAGAATTTTCTTCAAAGTTTTTGAATATAATCTTCAATGCCTTCTATCTTGAGGTCTTGGTGGATGACATCACTGCGGACATGCCACTGGGCGTTTGTGATATTTTTAAGGATTTTGTTCCGCAGTATTTGCATCTTTTTTCTGTGCGTTTTGGCTGCAAGTCCCCCGATGTGGGCGGCGTATGCCATAAAAATAGGGCGAATAATTTTTGTTATTCGTTATTTATTAAAAGTTAATGTTTTGAAGATAAATGATTTAGAAAGAAATTATTAAAGTGGTATACAGTAGAACCTCGATTAACCTAAGTGGTAGGGATCGGACATCCGTCGGTAAATCGAAAATTCCAGATAAAAGAGAACATTTAAAAATGGCCGTCAGGTGACCGCAAAAATGTTAACACTGGATTTTGAACATAGTCGCAATAATTAAATGTGATGTTTTTAATTATATTACTACAGTGGAATCTCTCTATAACGAAATCGCTTGGTTCCAGTTGAAAAATTCGCTATAGAGAAAATTTCGTTATACGGAGATTAGAGATTTTTGAAGTTATTTAAGTAAATGTAAAAAACCTTTTTATATGTGCGATAAGTTCAAAAATATTTAATTATGACTTTCAATTAAAAATAAAATAATATTTATTATAAATTTGTAAAATTATACTAATTTTTATTGTATAAATAAAATGCTCGAAAGTGAAGACAATTCACCAATTTAGAGAATAATATGTACTAGCATGGATAAACATAAAATGCGTATTGTCACATCCATTTGCTGTTTCCACACCCACTCCACCCCGATTCTTGGAATCTTGACCCGTAGAAATGTTGCTCCCTCAGTTGAAACCAGGTCCCCATAACTGCATTACCCTTCACATTGCATTCTATTATTATGTATTATCGCTGGGATGAACAATGCGAGTGATTGCACATGTGAACGATTTATTTGCACAGAAATTAGCAACTTTCTTCAAAAATGATAAAAATCGAAAAGATAAAGGTCTGAAAATATTCGTTACAGGGAGACAACCACTTCGTTATATGGAGAATAATTTGAATGTTATTTAACATTCCGATTAAAAATTTCGTTAGAGGGAGATATTCGCTGTAGGGAGACTCTACAGTATAATTAAAAACAATAAATTTCTTCAATAGATGTAACACAAGTCAGAAAATGCAATGTAAACGTTTATACGACATACGATACACACTTTACACTGCCTTAAACGGAAGTTTGCTCTGCCGTCAGCCTGACTGACGTCGATTAGCCGCTCTGTCCCGAAGTTCTTTCAGTAGCATAAGTTCTGTAGAATCAGAGTCAGTCCGTTGCTCGAACCACATTAGTCCTTTAGAAAAACATTTAAAACCATCGAAGTTGCTTATTTCAGAAGTTTCGATCACCTCATCTTCATCACTTTCTCTGTTATCGTCATCGATATTGGGTTTTCGTACTTAGACGACGATTTCATCATCTCTCATCAGTTGAAATCCTGCATCATCAGCATCACAATCTAATCTAATGACTTTTCTTGAAATATTTGTACTCCGATGAACAATAAATAGTTTAATAAAATTTGACAAGCTCTACGTCGAATAATTTAGCTCTATCAGACCTTCGAACCCTTGCTACAGGGTTTTACCCCACTTTCCATTAATTAATTATTAATTACTAAATTAATATTGACGTAAGCTAGAAATCCGTACATACGGTAACCCTAGTTATATTACCCCTGTACACACAGTTCTCCAAATTAAGGGTGGTCATAAATTATTGGACCCATATGAAAATTAATTTAAAAAACTAATAATCTTACAACTGTACTTCTTTAAATGAGAGAGAGCAAATAAAAAAGTTTTTTTTCAAATAGGTGGCGTACCATTATGGCGTTCTAAATTTGCTACAATGAGAGGTTTCCATACGCAATGGTTCCCATCAGCAGAAACCGATGCGCGCTTTCTGCTTTCCTTTTCTAGTTTTCCTTGAATATCGCGGAAACTATTCAGTTTTCGAAGTACAATTGATTTTACAAATGAAATTCTATAAGAGAGTAACTACAAATACATGCTTTTATTTTTCTTCTAGCTTTAATAGTTTCACATATAATTGCTCTCAAAAATTGGAGATGTCCAATAATTTACGACCACTTAGACCGATGTAACAGCGCGTTACCTATCCGAAAAAAAACTTTTTTAAATTCGCTTTCATTAAAAAAAACTCGTAGCTGTAACATTATAAGTTTTTTTTTTAAATTTTTGAAATGTGTCCAATAATTTCTCTTTTTCTAATAGGCTTTCAATTTTGACTGAAAATCCTTTTCCTGTCGAGTCTTTTACCGTTTAAAAACGAATAAATCGTTCTTGGCGATTTATTTGTTTTTAACAGTCATCTACATTAACATATCTTAAAACACCAGATGTCTGTTCTTGATGGTTCAGGAGTGCAATCAAATAAAATTGTGAAATACTTAGCTTTTTTATTTAAATTATATTATTTACTTTCTTACATTTTTAGCCATAGCAGAAATAAGTTCGTCTTGTATTGTTTGAGATAAATAGGGACGCGATGGTGATTTCACACAACGATAGAATTTTCGTTTCGTGATGGCTGAAATCTTGCAATTAATTCTACGAGATCTAAGAAATTACCGTTGCGTGGTTTATATAAAGCATCCTTACTTCTTTTGAAATTGTAGCCACTAGTCGTTTATAAACACATTTTATACGGTGTGTTTCATTTTTAGTTATTTTTTCATGTTCTCTCTCTCTCGTAGTGTTTCCCAGTTTGAATTTCTTTTTAAATTGTAACAATTTATGTATAGCTTATAAATGATATTCTGATGTTTTATGACTTTGTAATAGCGAAACTTGAATGAAACTCAATCATTAACTCCAGTTAAATATAAGGAGTGGCATTTGAAGAGTGGCACGATGTGGCATTTTTAATTTTCAAGAGAGTAGCCATCCCTTCTTCGTTCTTGGTGGTCCTCATACTTTAATTTTCTTAAATAATTTCAAAAAAACTTCCGCTATTTTTATCAACCGGAAAATTGTAGTTTTTACTTTCTCGTATACGAAGTATACAAAGAGAAAGTATTGTAATTGTCAAAAAATTCGAACTCGAGATTTTGACAAATCTTCACGTTTTAGACCTCCCCGAGTTCGAAAAACACAATTTTGGAATTGTATATCTCTCTGTCTGTTTGTCTGTGAACGCTATAACTCGAAAACTGTTAGAGATACGGGGATGAAATTTGGTATGTGATCTTGACACATAATTTGTAGGTTTCTATCAAATTTTTGAGAAAATGTGTCTACGGGAAGTGTGTCCGCGTACATGTTAACACTATAACTGAAAAACTTTAAAAATTTGGTACACAGTTTTATCATTAGGAATGTAGGTCCATATCAAATTTCGGAACAAATCCGTCAAGGGGTTGACTGTCTGTCGGTCTGTATAATCTCATACTTCTAAACATTATAACTCGTAAACCCTACGGCTTTGGTAAATAAAAATTGGTATCAGGCCCGCTACCCAGTTGAGCAGCAGAGCACACTAGCTCAAAAACAGCAACCAGCCACCACCAATTCTTCCGTAATTCATTCGAAAAATTCACCCTTCACATCACTGCCAACCCTTGAGTAACAATTCCAGCGATCCATCAATATAAATAACAAGACGGAACAAAAAACAGTCCCACGATTTTTAGGATGGTTGCGACAATTTTCATTGATATAACCAGTGTAATTCATTAATCAATTCTTCTTTTTCGTCGCATCGAACACCACTATCAGCTCCGAATCATGGAGCTGCAACTGCATGAAAAAATGTAACTAAATGAAGCATTCAACCCTTTCACTGCACTCAAATTTGATAACTCCCCTTGCAAAAATTTATATTATACTCGGATTGTAATCCTCAAAGTGTTTTAATTTTATTCTTCTTTGTTCATGTATAAATATGTTCCCGTTCAAGTGCATTTATATCCTAATGTTGTAATTTTTTTTCTTTTGCTTTTCAATAAAGTTTCACACATACTCATCCAACCGACAGGGTGCCGTTTAGGCGCCGAGTTCGGGGGAATGATGTGGTGTTATGCTAACCTAAATTGTAGATCCGCGCCCAATTTTCGCATCAATCGGTCGAAAAAAAGTTGTCCAAATCGCCTATTTGTCTTTTCTCATCACACAATGACGCGAGGCCGTTATTGCGTAATTGCGCGAATGACTTGCGCTAATCCTTTCTGCTTCTACCCACGCCTTTCGCCTCCAAGCTTCCGATTACCAAGTTTTTTTCCTCCACTGCGTTAGGGGTGCTTGTCCATTTTACTGCCTTTTAGCTTATTTTTTCTCCACATGTGGTAGGAGTATACGAGAAAGTTTAGGGGACACCACTCCCGCTGGTTATGCTTATGTCGCTCCATTTTGAATAAAAGCCGTACTAAATTTAACAGTTAAAATTTCAGGACAAATACCAGTATCATTGATATCGACATTTCGCCTTCAACTCTGTTGATCCTGCAGTCCTCCGACTAATTCATCTCGTTCTTTATTTGACGCTGACAAAAAATCCACCGTCTATAGTTTTCCGTCTGCTTTATAATTATCTTTCTTTTTTTAAGTTTTCTTATAATGGCATTCCTCTTGAATAGGACGAAAGTTGTTATGATGATCAAGATTGTTTCCACGGATGTCATACTGCATAATTTGATTTCACGATTTTGATTTTTAATAACTGTTAGTTATATGTTTCTTCAGTTTTTTTTGCACATTTTCGGTTTTTTAAAAATTTTGCAAAGGAGTTCCTCACGTTTTCTGCAATCTTTTTTTCTTTTTCTGTGTTTTTCTGAAATTTATCAAATCCACACATATTTTCTTCCGGCGTCTCTGTTTCTACTAGTCATGTTTCAAAACTGTTCAAAAATAATATAAAAAAGTTAAGATAACCTTTTTAGCAGTATGATACGATATATACAACAATTAAATACATGATTTGGTAAATTTCAATAATATATTAATTAATTAATCCACCGGGAGGGAACCGATCAGATTTGTTTTCCATTTAAATACGAATATTTTTTTGATTTTCTCCGTCTGGCGATAATAAGGTATGATATGTACTTTCAGCCATTTCAACGCAAGAAATAGTGAAACACATTGTTTTTGCTTTTATTACTCTGTTTTGGATATGTAGTGAGATTCAAAGCCTTCCAACATGCCTTTGATTGATTGACATGAAACGTGTACATATCGCGTGATTACATTCAAATGTATGTATATTCCGATTAAGGGAAATACGACTCTTAAACCTCGAAAAAAGGGGGGCAAATTGTCAAATTCGATACATTATATTTCTGAAACAATGCAATTCACAAACTCGCTTTTGTTTCTAGAAAAATATCTGTTCTTTCTCTTATAGTACACACATTTTCAAACCATTATATTCATATGTATTTTTTTGAGAGAGTAATGAATATGGGTATATAATTTTTGGAGAAAAATGAGATAGTCACCTTGCGCGCATGATTAAGGATAAAATATTTGTCTAAACACAATATTTTGGGTATCTTAGTAATACAAACAGTCTGTTTAAGAAATTGAACCTCAATTTATTAACATTTAAATTAAATTTCTATTTTATATACCAATTTAAAATTATTAAAAATTGCTAAAATTTCAACTTTTCTAACCACCAAAAACTTGTTTGGAGAAAATATGTAAAACAGAATGTTGTTCAGTTTGTAGGACATTTCACAATGCAAATTCAGTAAAAGATTTATGTAAAAATTTTCAATACTTCTTGAGATATCGTGCGCGTAATATCAGATAAACAAACTTTGAGTTACAACGCTTTCAAGATATGGCCATATTCAATTTTTACGTTGAATACTTGATACATTTTCCATCATATTTTTTATAATTATGGGAATTTTTTAACGCGGATTGTTTTGAATTGTTCAGAAAAGACAGGGAAATAATATATTTGTTTTCATAAAATCGAAATTTTTTTAGGTTTAATTGTCGTATGTCTCCTTAAAATTAAAAAATAAGAAGGCGTTTTTAATTTGCAAATTCCGTCAGCTGCGCGGGGCCATCCGAAAACGCTACGCCAACTGCGGTCGCACCAGTGGCATTGAGAACACAATGCGACTGGCCATATGTTCTGTTCAATGTGCATGACTGAATAAAAAAATTTTTAAGGAATAAAATCAATGAACACAACAATGACTTCCAAGTCATTTGGCAGTTGTGGCACTTGAATTGAATGTCAATCCACCACGACCAACGGCGGACAAAGGAGAGGTCTTCGGGGTTCAAGCCCCCTTCGAGTCTTAAATAATACATTGTCTAGAATGCTATGTATTGAATTTTTTAAAACTTTTTTCTATCTAGACTTTCCAGAAATGTAATTACAATACAGTAAAAGTTCATCCACAATTGCGTATTTACGGGGATGGAAGAGACGAGAACACCTCCCTCCCTTTAGCAAGCAAATTGATGTGGTTTTCTTTTTCTTTCTCTTCGCTGTTCTTTATGCCGGGTGGCTAACGATAATTCAAGGGGCAAGAAGTTTGATTCAGAGAATACAAATTTAATACAATCAATATCGAATAAAAGAAACTAGACCAATCTTCAGCAGATATACTTGGAATTTACATTATGTCGAGCGCAAAGAGCAAATATATAAAAATCCTTTGAGATAAACTTGGCTCCTACAGTTTCTAAAAGCACCAAGAAAATATGAAACACGTTTTGAAGACAATAAAAAATGATTTCTAAAATATGAATTTTGAAAATGTCGACGACTAGTCAGATGATTTCCAACTCAACACTTAAGTGTCTTATAGAAGTTTTCTTAACTTTTGATATTCGTTTGCCAGAATCAATGGAGTGATCTGTGTACAGACCTATAGTTTATGCAGATGCACATTATTTCTAACAATGTTGACACATTTCATATTCAACTATTTCAGATTAAGATTTAAATAATAACAAATGAATTAAAACGAAATTCTCGTGCATTTTCTTTTCTTAAACTATCAAGTGCTGCGTTATAAGTCAGCGTTTTGCAATAAAAGAAACTATAATACACACATTACATGAATATTCATCAATTGTAAAGAGCGCAAATATTCTAGAGTTAACTCCGTTCTGAGGCTGTTTGAAACACTGCCAATCTGCTTACGAAATAATTGAGTACGTATTGCTTGAACAGATATTCTGTCTAATCATCCGTATATTTCAGAAATAGTTTAAACATCAAAGGTCGAAAAAGAAAAGCATTTTGATGTGCATGTGTAGTCGCGGAAAAAAAAGGATCCACCCAACATTATTCCGCCGCTAATCATTGCTTCTTAAAACTAAAGATACTCTTTTTAAGGGAATAATGTATACTAAAAGATTCTAAGGTTGAAATTCTCTTACGGTGTTATCTACATATTTAAAATGGAACGAACTTCAAAATAAATTCTCAATGGCAACACTCTTTTTTTGATGGCATAAATAAACTTCTCTTGAAAAAAATACCACAGGATAATAATTTTGGTTAATATATCGTTACTATATTGGAAGATATTTGACATTTTTTGTGTTCTCGACATAAAAGGTGTCGTCTCCAAATTTACTTACTAAAGATCTCTGCTTGCCTTTAAATGTCAGTAGTAGCATACTAAATTATTCAGCACTTTAAATGTTATTTTTAAAGTAATGATAATGATATACATATTGCAAACGGTAAAACTTGATTTGTAAAAGAAATGAGTCTATTAATATTACACCACTTTAATATATACTTTTAATAATATTTAAATATTTCCATGTTTATGCTTGGAAAAAACCATGCTGTTTTCTGATTCAAGTATTGGAAATAACGATCGTCTCGACAACCCGCTTGGATCCGCTTCTTCGCTTCTCTATTGCTGATGAGATGTGCTTCCACCCAACGGCCGTGTTCTGAACAAAGGTTCTGCCTTTCGACCTCCGACGGGAGAGGACTCTTCCCCCACCCTCCTGCATCAGTGTTTACATTTTGGACTTGGATTCACTCGCGCTGTTTACTGTGTGGACTTGGAGCAGCCACGCTGACTTCTTACCTCTCTAGTGCTCGTGGAAGCGTTGTGACTGTGCATTACACCTATTTTCGGGTGTTTGTTCTCTAGAGCGAACTTTCCCTCTGGATTACGTGTGTGTCGTGATTCCTTGACTTACCAAAGCTGTGTTAACCCAGCGGATTTATGGCTACTCAAAACGAGTCGATTGCTGACAGTGAAGGGGTAAGTGCCGACCCTTTACACTTTGCTCTTAGTGTTTGCAATGGTATTGACATTTCTAAGTGTACCGGTCCTGAGGAGTGTGATATTTATGTTTGTAAAATTGATGCATGTCTTGATACTTTGGAAAAAGTTTCCCCTAAATCTGTTGAATTATCAAATGCTATCCATATGCTAGATAGGTCTCTTAACCGCATTTTGCATAGGAAAATTAGTATTCTTACAACCTTGTTGTCCAATCAAATTATTGCTAACGCTCATACAAATTCCCATGTAAATAATATCTTTTCCGATGGAGGTTCTGATAGTGAATCCTCTTCCACATCTAATGCATTTCACAAAAAGAGTAAGAAAAATAGGAGATCCCCTCAAAAAGAAGAAAATGCTTCAAAAAAGATTAAACAATCCTTTGAATATCAAATAAATACAAGCAATCGCTTTGCAAATCTGGAAATTGAACAAGACCATTACGAAAATCAATCTAATCTAGATGATGAAATGAAGGATTTAGATAATCAACAAGGACTCTTCAGCCATACGGCTAAAACACCAAGTGAAATAAACTTAAGAAGTTTCCAAAATAGCCAACCTGGTCCCTCTACTGCTAACAACTCTAATAATGCCAACAAAAGCAGATACGTTCCTCCTATCTATATAGATAATCCTAAGAACGTCCCCCAACTTCTTGACTTGCTTAGTGAAATCACCAAGGAGAAAATAACAGGACGCATGATGAATAATGATAAACTAAAGATCTTCCCTCCTACGCCCGAAGCTCATAAAGCTATACAAAATAAAATCACTCAAGACGGTATGAAATCTCATACATATGAACTTAATGATGAAAAACAAATTAAAGTTGTCATCAGAGGCCTCTCCAAAGACTTTGATACTTCTGTAATAATATCTCACCTTCAGAATCAGGGATTTGCTCCTACTTTATGTCATCCTATTCGTAACAGGCAATCCAATACAAACTTCAACCTCTTCCTTGTTACCCTACCTAAAATTCCAAAGTCCAAGGAAATTTACCAAATCGAATTCATTGGCCGCATGAGAGTTACTATTGAATCATTGAGGAAGAAACAATCTCCTGGGCAATGTTACAATTGCCAGGAATACTTTCATCATAGTCGGCTCTGTACCAGAAACCCTAGGTGCATGAAGTGTGCAGGACCCCACAGATCTAGGGAATGCCCAAAACCTAAAGATACGCCTCCCAAATGCCTCCACTGCAATGGCCCACATACGGCCAACTTCACAGGATGCCCAAAGAACCCTGTTAACAGAAGAACCTTTTCAGAAGCGCCTGAAAATGCCTGGGCTGACCCAGCAATCATCGCCAAGATTAAAATGCCCCCAACTCCTGCAGTAGAACCAAATCCTGCCACCCAATTTATCCCAAGACCTGTTCAACTTGCTTCAAATGCGAAACCTCCAACCCAAGAAGTTTTCTTCAAACAGATGTCTCAAATGATGTCCAGCATGATGAACTCTTTATTCAGCCAAATGGCTAACTACTACCAGATGAAACCCCCTACTGTTAGCATTCAATAATCAGAGAAACAACAGCCTTAACCTAATCAGCTGGAATGCTGCTGGCATTAAGAACAAAATTAATCAACTCAAATACTTTCTTCTTGACTGGAAACCAGATATATTGGCCTTACAAGAAACCCATCTCAACACAGGAGACAGACTCAAGTTCCCCAACTACTCGTCCTATCGAACAGACAGACTCACCCATCGAGGAGGTGGAACAGCAATTCTCATCCGAAATTCAATAGATCATCATCCAACCCCTATCGCATCTACCACATTTGAAAATACTACTATCGAGCTTCACTTACCAGACAGCACTCCCATTACCATCTCAAGCATCTATAGACCGCCGCATGGCTCCATCTCGACTCTGGAACTTAACAACATTTTCAATTCGAACAGTAAATGCATCGCAGTTGGTGACTTCAACGCCAAACATAGGGCTTGGAGCTCGGGCACTTGGAACTCTAATGGCACTATTATCCATGACTACATCTGCAATAACAACCTCATCCTCTTAGCTCCCTGTGAACCAACGCACTTTCCTAACCACTCTAATAACCCAAGCACCCTGGACTTTGGAATTCTCAAAAACTTCTCTTCTGGTGATGCGAATTCTATCAACGCTCTTAGCAGTGACCACAATCCAGTCTCCTTTGAAATTGATATTAATGTCAACCTCCCAGTCATAAGCAAGATTATTAAAACGACTAATTGGTCTAAATTTAAACAAATTATGAGCACCTCTCTTCCAGGGAACCCCAACATCCAAAACATCAAAGATATTGACGAAGCCATTACGAAACTCAACAGTGCCATTCTCACAGCAATTAACCTGGCCTCCAGATCTAAACTCATTAATGGTAACTACAGAAAACTTCCGCCTAATATCGTTAAGAAGATCACCCTCCGCAATCAAATTAGAAAGAGATGGCAGCAAACATACGACCCAAGATATAGAAGAACTGCAAACCGCCTCACAAATCAAATCAGACGGGAAATCAGAGACTATGATCAAGAAAGTTGGAAGGAGTGGCTTATGAGTTTAAACCAAGAAGATAACTCAATTTACATTGCAGCCAGGAAGTTCTCTAGGAAGTACATCCAAATCCCACCTATACTTGACACTGATGGTATTAAATACACCCCCCTGGGAAAAGCGAACGCCTTCAAATTCTCCTTGGAGAACTCATTCCAAAATAACCCTGAACCGTACGATGGTGCTCACATAGATGAAGTCAATAGAGCAATCCGTAGATACATCGATAATCCTAAACCTAGTTCTAACATCAAGCTCACCTCGCCACAAGAAATCTTATCCCTTCTTAAGAGAATCAATCCCAGGAAGGCTACTGGTCCAGATGGCATTCCTAACAAAGCATTAAGACAAATTCCCACCAATGTAATTACCTTCATCACTAAAATCTGTAACAAATGTCTGCTCTGCAACTATTTCCCCACCATTTGGAAAACAGCGCATGTCCTGATGTTCCCTAAACCTCGGCAAAATCGTAAACTT
>BGPR01010241.1:18828-53408 GCA_013235015.1 Araneus ventricosus | reverse complement strand
CTTTTCAACAGGAAGTGACTTCATTATGTAGGAAGTGACGTAAACTCCTAGGAAGTTCATGAAACCAGTAGAAATAGATTGAAAGTTCGAGGTCCTTCTAGAAAATTCCTTTTGCCTCCAACTTTGCCGCCAAGTCGCCAAAATGGTCGCCAAGGTCGCCAAATTTATCGCCAAGTCGCCACGTTTGTCGCCAAAATTAGCATCTCAAGGAAACGACTTTATAGCTTTGTAACAATATGCAGTAAACGAAAACTTGCAACGTGAAATTTGAAATATATACATAATTAATTTCATATGTATTTTCTAACTTCAAAATAATTTTAGGATATTCCCCTTACAGGAAAGGTTTTTCAACAAATCTTTTTTCGGAGGCCATATTGATTGAATCTTTACTGAGTGCAAGGAATTCTCACAAATAATATATAATTTTAAAAATCAGATTTATTTGGCATTTGATCAAAAAGCACTCTGAAAACTATTCATATAACAACAAAAAGCGAATGCAAATAGCATTTACTTAAAATGATTTATACTGCTCTTCAACCAAGTACTCAGACACTTTAATTAAATTTACGTACATTTTTTTATCTAAAAATTAAATTTAAGTAAACCCTTTTTGATTAAAATAAAGGAATAAAAAACTACTTTAAAATGTTCACAACACAAAATGCTTTAAAATTTCAGAAATAATTTTACATTGAAATAATCTCTAAGGTACATTGAATTTTTGAAATAAAGATATATATGAAAGATCATTTCAACTGATGTTGTGTTTATCCAAATTCAAAGATGCAGTCGTTTAAGTACATATCAGTTTATTTCAGAAGTAAGGCATAATCAAATTAGTTGTAGAGTACTCACTCCATGATAAAGATTTTAAAAAGATTATTGAAATAATAAAGCCATGGCCAGGAGTAAAGAATGACGCCTAAAATGGGGTGAGTTGCTTAGTACATTAAATTATTGAAAAAGAGGAAGTGGCAACATCACAGTGAGCTTAAATAGTATTTTAGAAATGGGGAATTACCTAATTAAAGGCTCGAGAACCAGTGCGACTCTTTAGAGTCTAAGTTAAAGTAGAAGTATTTCTATCATAAGATTGAAATAGAAGTAATTCGTTCGCAATTAAAAAATTAACTAAAATTAAATTAAATTAAAAGGATTTATTTTAAAGGTGGAAAAATTTCTAAGTCATTATATATATATATATAAATTTTATGGGGAAAGTATTTTACTCCAATCACATGGCATTCCTCAAGGATCTTCTTTTTGTTCTATTACAGCTAACCTCTTCCTTCATTATTTTGAGAAGAATTATTTACTTCTTCATCCTCAGGCTTTCAGATTCGTAAATGATCTTATTGTTTTTAATCTTGGATCATTTAATATTACGTGGCAAAATATTTATCCTTCAGCCTTGCTTCTTAAACAAACAAACTGTAATCAGTTTGATGCGGATTTTTTAGATCTGGATATTAGACTTGTTGATAATAACTTTTGTATCGATATTTTTGACAAAAGAATGGATTTTAATTTTTGTGTCAACCGACTTTCATATACTTCTAATATTTCTATTAAAATTTATAGAAACACTATTCTCCCTCAATTTTCTCGCATTAGATCTATTTGTTCGAGCGAAATTTCAAAATCTAGACAATTAAAGCTTTTGTATGATCAACTTTTAAATAATGGTATTCCCGAAAACTTTGTGCGACGATAACTCAAGCAGTGATTCCCGAGCTACTGACAAAGCCTTTTTTCCTTCTCTTCCTCTTTCTCTGTTTGGCAACAGTAATAACTGGTTTGGCGTCCATTCTCCTCGTGGTCCTCACGGACACGCTAGTTTTTTCCTGGCCATGGTAAGCGTATTTCGGTTTTATTTTAATATTTTTTTGTGTATACTGCTATTTTATTTATTTTATTCTAGGTCTTTTGTATTCGGATTTTTTGCTTTCGATTCTTTTTAAATCATCTTAAATGTATTTAAGAATCTTATAAGATTAATCTTTTATTCAAGAATTCTTCCATTTTAATTGTCTTGTGCTTTTTGAGGGGATGGCGGCATTTTTTAACGGATTTCGTTTGTCGTTAGCAGAAAAAAGCACAAATTAATATCATGAGCGAGCTTCTCTTCCTGACGAGCGTCTCGCTATGATATTTTTCAATTTTATTTTGGTTTTTATCTATTTTTTGCCATTGTGTCGATTGTCTTAAATCTTCATTTATTCCATCGAAGAAAATAGTATGTTACTTTTCAGTAGTTAAAATAATCGTATTATAAGAGTATCCATGACCAAATTTAAAAAAGGTAACGCGCGAAGCAGCGCGACGTTGTTATTCGTTTACATGCTGGAGTGGAAAGGGCAGATAGGAATGCGCACAAAGTTTAAGTACCCAGAAAAGGGAATTTTCCTGATAAAGTCTCGTGACTCGAAAAGACTCCCCCTGTATATCTATAATGTCTATCAGCACCCTGCGTTTTAAGCGGTCTGAACAGAACAGGGTCTTGAAAAATCAGTTTTATGCCAACGGTAAAACAATTCAGAGAAAAAGAAGACAATTGAACAATTTAGCCGGTTAATCTTAAACAAATTCACGGTTCTAGAATACCATGTTAACAGGAAATGTCGTTCAACCTATAGCCGCATAAAAAAACTTGTGCTGCACCCTATTTAGCTTCATCTACATCTTTTATGTTTCTCCAGGGTCTTTTTATCTAACAACAACTTTCAGAAACATACGTGTTACCACATGCGTAGCGAAGGGGAGGACAAAGTTGCTCCTGGCGCCAGTCGTGGGGTGCACCGCGAAAACAAAATACGAGTGTTTTTCATTTTCTTGAGTCAAACATGACGAGGGGCGAAGAAATAACTGTTATCCCCCTTGAGCCATTCATCCTTGTTGTTATGTAAAAGAATGCTGCTGGTTATTTGAAAGAAAAGAGAAAACGCCATGCAAATTTTCGCATAAGTGTCTCAAGTATTTTAGCGGCATCTTTTTCTCAGGGAATTCGCCATTTGACGCCAGATAGACCACGGGCCAGATATAAGGGTTTCTAATGTGTGTGGTTTTATATTCAAATTCAATGATGATCCAGTCTGTCCCTTTGTGATTCATTTACAGCACATTCAAACACCCCTACGACATAAACATATAAAAAAGACACACATAATATCCGGGAATGCTTTCTAGGAAAATCAAACCCCAGCAAACGACAATTTTCTCATGGATTTTTTTGCTCGAATTGCCAATTAGTGGTCAAAACAGGACACTCTGGGCATTTTTGCCACTGACAATTTCTTATCTTTGTGGGAAAGGAATTTTTTTGGGGTTTGAACCAGATGTTTTCTTAAAAAGTGCAATGCTTACCAGAGAATTCCCATGAGCTAGTGGAAAGAAATGGGGATGTTAACAAGTTTACAAATCAAAGGGACGGCTACTACAGTGCAGTTTCTTAAAACCAGGATCCGAACCATGAAGTGGTAAACACACGGCTTTTTCACAGAAAGAATCTGCAATGCAGAGTTACGTTAAATTAACTTAAACATCATGTAAATTAAATAACTCTGAGAATGAAAAGAATTATTATTATTACTTTAAGTAAATAAATTAATTTTAAATAAAACTTGAAAGTGTGATACGACAAGTGGGGTCGGTAGGAATCTGAAGATAAAACCCCTTCGGGGTGGGGATGACAGTTTTTTCCCCTCTTCTAGGGATTACTGTAGCCAAGTTGCCACACCAGAAATATTCTAAAGCGGAAACGGTTCCATCTTTGAATCCGAAACTTTCGGGCAGTTTCTTTCTAGTAGCTTCCAAAAGAAAATTCCCGTGTATTGTTATTGACTGCGGACGAAAGAATTCCTCTTCAATCGATAATGAGTCCAGGATCCATCGATTACGTGTCCCAGAGCCATTCCCCTCTCCCTCCAGGGGTCCTGCGAAGGAAGGTCCCTGTGGGACAGAGGAAAAAGAATGTCCAAACTCTGACAGAAAAGACCCCCTATAAGGAGTATACAAAGAGAAAGTATTGTAATCGTCGAAAGTTTGACCTCCAAATTTAGATGAATCTCCATGTTTTAGCTTTTGGAAAACACATTTCGGGAACTCTCCCGGTCTCACTTTCTAACGGACAGTCACAACGGAACTCTCATTTGATTCCTCCTCTTCCCAAATTACATTTCATGTTCAAATTTTGCATAGTTGCTTTCTTTTTTAAAAATTTAGCTCTCCTTTCAAAGCATTATCATCACCAAGTTATTTTTAACTGAAATGTTCACGCTTTCCTTTTTTATAGTTTTTAGTCCTGTTATTTTATTATTTGTCTTTTTTTGTTCTTACATTGTATATTTTTGTACATAAATATCCGTATATTTTTCTCAACTAGGAGTATGTTTTTTGTGTTTTTTCTTCCTTTTATGTACCTAGATTTGTTGTGTTACTTGTCTATTATCCTTCCGAATTTTAAGCTACCATTTTGTTCTTCCCAATTTCATATCAATTGTAGTCTAATGTGTTGTTTTCCATACATTAATTAATCATTATTCATCATTTAAAAACTCAATTATGCTCTTTGGCCCTGTATATCCAATCGATACCCCTTATGGCCAGTATGTGTACAACTACACTCATGCAAGAAAGCCTCTGCGCTCTGTTCCTTTTGGACATATGGCACTGGGGTCAGGGCAACTTACAGAAGCAAGGACAGATGAGAGGCCAATCATGTCTCAGTACCTGGAGCACGGCATGCACTTCCTTCTACGTATACCCATTTAATTCACTGGCAACCCTTTGGATTCCGAGCTCGGGGGTATGCAGTGGCCCTAATGTTAATGTCGCTCTGCCTGTGTGTCTGTGAACACGATAACTCAAAAACGCACGGTGCTAGATGCGTCATATTTGGTATGTGGTCTTCAGACCAAATTTGTTCTATAAAAAAAGTTCTATAAAATTTCGGTCGAAGTCCTTAGATAGGAAGTTTGTCTGTGTGTCTGCATGTGCGCATGCTAACACGATAGCAGAAAATGGAGAATCTAGGTAGATAAATTCGGTACACAGTTTTGACATAAAAATTGTAGTTCTGCATCAAATGTTGTGCCAAATTCGTCAAAGGGTTGGCCGTCTGATGGTCTGTACTGCCGCGTGTATTTTAACACGATAGCTCAAACGCCCAACGACTGAAATAAATGAAATTTGACATGGCGTCTTGTAACCCACATTGTAGATACATGTTAGTTTTTAGTTTAAGTCGGTCGAAAACAAGACGTCCAAATGCATACTCTCTTTTCTTCATTTTACTATTACAAAAATTTTCTGTTGGGTGTACGGTGAAAGCAGTCTAACAAGCTAGATAATTGTCAATGACGCTTTATTTCACGGATATCCCAGAAAATAAGAAGCGCGGGAAACACGAAAAAGAGCACGTGCCCAAATTAGCAACAAAAGCAAACAGCAAATTGCTACTAATAACAGAAACCGCACCAACAATAGCGCTCAGCGTCAAACAGCTGACCAACTCGTAATGCTTACAACGCACCAAAGAGATTATCCCCAATTGGGCTTCTCCGATATTTATACATTCAGACAGGGCATGCTGTCACATGGAATTTTCTTGCAAGACAACCAATAAGAGCCTCTGTAAGTATCTCTTTCCAACCGTAAGACTAACGTTGAAGGAAACATACAAAGAGATTATCCCCTATTGGGCATCTCCAATATTTATACATTCAGACAAGGCATACTGCCACATGCAATTTTCTTGCAAGCCATCCAATAAGAGCCTCTGTTAATATCTTTTCCAACAATAGGACTAACATTGAAAGGAAACATACAAAGAGATTATCCCCAATTGGGCATCTCCAATATTTATACATTCAGACAGGGCATACTGCCACATGCAATTTTCTTGCAAGCCATCCAATAAGAGCCTCTGTAAATATCTCTTTCCAGCCATAAGACTAACATTGCAAGGAAACATACAAAGAGATTATCCCCAAATTGACATCTCCAATATTTATACATTCAAACAGGGCATGCTGCCACATGCAATTTTCTCTTGCAAGCCATCCAATAAGAGCCTCTGTAAATATCTCTTTCCAGCCATAAGACTAACATTGCAAGGAAACATAAAAGAGATTATTATCCCAATTGACATCTCCAAATATTTATACATTCAGACAGGCATGCTGTCATGCAATTTTCTTGCAAGCCATCCAATAAGAGCCTCTGTAAATATCTCTTTCCAGCCATAAGACTAACATTGCAAGGAAACATACAAAGAGATTATCCCCAAATGGACATCTCCAATATTTATAGACAGATATACCAATAAAGCCTAAATTAAAAAAAGTAATACAAGCCTCTAGTATTTGAAGTAAACGAAATTCATACCGCAAAAACAAGGAATCCATTCTAGTTCACTTTTTCATAGAAACTATTCGAAATGGATTCAAAAGAATATTGAAGGAGTTTTCTGTAGAAGCAGGCCTATTTTCGCCAAGAAAAAGCTTCTCATAGCCCGAACTCCCCAAAATCAACCAGAGCAAAAAACCATAAGAACACACGTCAAAAAGAAAAAAAGAAAAAAGCACACAACACGCTAAACAAAAGAAACACGCTAATAAGAGCAACAAAATACTAGCCATCGCTTAATTAATAAACTTTCATACGGTACAAGACTTCCCTTTAGAATCCAACCAGATAAAACTTGCCCGCGCTTTCGAGAAAAGCAAAATAATAAACACTACCACTGTGGCCATCTTATATTCCCAAAAGAGGATATAGAAATGCAGAAAAATAAAAATAAAAGAAGAGAAAAGGCCAAGACAGGCACCTTTTGCCAGCCAAAGGAGACAGATTAGAGCATTAAGAGAGAAAAAAAGCCCTTCATTTTCCTTTTTTAGTTTTTTTTATACTGTAAATTCTCAGGTCTGCTCTAAGGACAAAATTTTGATGTTGTAAATGTTTAAGGAAATGGTTACATTGAGAGTTTTAAAATATCGAAGCTAAATAAGAAATCATTCCTATTGTTGCAAATTGCTTTAATCTCTGTTGGTTTAGACTGAAAATCATCGTTTCTAACTACCTAGAATCTAAATTGGAATGAAAAGCTCACAAAGTATTTTCAAACTTAAAGTTAAATTCAGCTCTTTTGTCATAAAGGCCAATCATAGTAATAGTAGCTGTTAATCTCAATTTTAAGATCTAAAAGGTAAATCTTGATCTTGATAGAGTGTCTGTTTTCTGTTTAAGTTCTTTTGATAACAATTAATAATTAGATCTAAATCATCCGTCATTTAAAAGAAGCAAATCATCTATGTATCTGGCGTAAATAATAGATTATTTCTATATAATTTTATCCTCAAAATGCAAGAAGATATTGGCAGAGAACTGGAGAAAGTAACACCCATCGATACCTGAAATCTGTTTAAATAGTTTATGCCATGTAAAGATAGTTTTCTTAGCGAAATTACAATATCTGAACCAGTCAGCTTTTTTGATTATTAGTGTCTTGAAATTTATTATACATGAAAAGGCAAACTTCCAAAGTTTTCATGCGGTAGGATTGCGTGGATTTTCAAAGTCAAAATGAGTTTAAATGTAAATCTGTTAGTATTCAGTAGTTCCAAACTTAAGCATTATTGCAGATAATGAAGTTACTTCTTTTTAATTTCAAGAAGAAATTAATATTTAATAATTGAAAAAATAGCTTACACAAAAGAATTATGTAACTTCCTTAACACACATGTAACAAATCTGAAGCTTAGTAGGATTTTTCGTGAATTAACATTTGGAAAAGATATGGACACTTAAAGAACAAGTTTTAATTTTGAGTTTTTTGCAAAAGCCAACATTCTTTATCTACCATTCTTTTTAGTGCAGTATCAAGGCTATAAGTTGCATTGAGTTATATTCATTGATTCAAAGCTCTTAAAATAATACTTGCATAAATACAAAAAATTATTTGCTGCTTATCTACAGTGTAATAACAATGAATCTTTAAGATTTTATATCTGTAAAATTATTTTATTTCATAAAATACCTCTATTTTCACATTTTTTGTCAAACATAAAATCTGTTCCCAATTTCCTCTAAAATTTGTGTGTTTCCATTTCCTCTGAACCCCTTCCACTCAATGGGTATTTTCCGCAGCTTAGAAATAAACTTAAAACCAAATCTATATAGAGCAAAGTCATATTGTACTCTCAATTTCTCCCTCAGTCTGAAATTCTAGTGCCCCTTCCCATCAAATCCTGCAGCAGATGGAGTCTACACATCCCAGGTCACCCGGAAAGTGCCCTTTCCAATATTTATACATTCAAACAGGACATGCTGCCACATGCAATTTTCTTGCAAGCCATCCAAGAGCCCTTGTAAATCTCTTTCCAGCTATGGGCACTCAATCATTTGCAAGGAAAACATATCAAAGATATTTTCCCCACTGGACATCTCCAATATTTATACATTTCAGACAGGGTATGATGCCTCACATGGAATTTTCTTGCATACATCCGCAATACTGCCTCTGTAATATCTCTTCCAACTATAAGGATTAACATTGAGGGTAAACATAAATATGAGATTATTCCCAATTGGGCATCTCCAATTATTTATACACTTCAGAGCCGGCATGCTGTCACAGGGCATTCTTCAAGACATCCAATAGAGAGCCTGTAAATATCCTTCCGTCAAGACTATGCTTGGGTCAAGGAAACATACAAGAGATACCCTAACTTGACATGCCCTATATTTATTCATTCAGACAGGAATGCTGCCACGTATTTTGCAAGCCAACGGTCAATAAGAGCCTCTGCTAATATCTCTGTCCAACATTAAGATTAACATTGCAGGGAAAACATAAAAAAGAGACATCCCCAAATGGCATCTCCACTATTATACATCAGACAGGCATGCTGCCACATGCAATTTCGTGTGCATCCAATAAGAGCCTCTGTAAATGTCTTTTTCCAACAATAAGACTAACAGTGCAAGGAAACATACAAAGAGATTATCCCCATTTGTGCTTCTCCGACATTTATACATTCACAGGGCATGCTGCCACATGCAATTTTCTTGCAAGACATCCAATAAGAACCTCTGTTAATATCTCTTTCCAACCATAAGACTAACATTGCAGGTAAATATAAGAGAGATTATCCCAATTGGGCATCTCCAATATTTATACATTCAGACAGGGTATGATGTCACATGGAATTTCTTGCAAGACATCCAATAAGAGCCTCTGTACATATATCTTTCCAAACATCAGACTAACATTGCAGGGAAACATAAAAACAGATTATCCCCATTTGGTCTTTTCCGATATTTATAAATTCAGACAGGGCATGATGTCACATGGAATTTTCTTGCAAGGCATCCAATAAGAACCTCTGTAAATATCTCTTTCCAACCATAATATTAACATTGCAGGGAAAGAGCATTACAGATTCGTAACAATATTCTGAAGTATAAAACTAGCCACTTTGTGTCACTATACCCGAAAGCCGGTATAGTGTCGTTATACTCTCGCTTGCGTCCCTTCCGCCATAGCCCGGTCTCCGATTCCGAAGGCAATAAAAATCTGAGCACTCCATTCGTTCACGGTCTCGGCAAATTTCATGCTGGATGATGATACCTTTATGAGGGAGTATAGGGGAAAACCTAGTAGAGACCATTCTCGCTGGTTATAAATATTGACAGTGAATGGAGGCCTTTGTCCACATCTTTTTATGCACACGCAGAAACGGCATCTGAATTTTAAATTAGGCTGATGAAAGTGTCTATTGTGTAATATATCTGATACATAAAAACACATTTCATTTGAAATTAAAAAATAATCGAGATAAAATTCAAAAAAAAAAATCGAGAAAGAGCAGTTTTGTTTTAAACTCATTAAAAGCATTTAATGAAGTTATTCACGAAGTTACCTGAAAAGAAAGTAAATGGTTAGGTATGGAATGAGTAATTTGGTACACGAAATATGTTTAATGTTACTGTAACTATTTATGTAGTAACTATTTTGCCGGTCTTGTTTCTTACAGATAGTAACGTGTTAAATAACGTGTGGAAGAAACCTTAAAGTAGGCCTTTTAAAACGAGTATTCTGAGGTGACACAGAAAGGTGTAACACAGATTTCCAAATTGAGCCATCACACATTCGTACATGCAATAGAATAGATGAAAATAGTTGTCTTTAGTTTGATTAGAAGAGAGAAAGGTTAGCTCCATGGGAGGTAGTGGGGAAGACATTCTTATGGCTTTGAGGTAAAGTATTGTATAAGCCCGTAAGCAGAGGGAAAAAAATTTATTTGTAGAGCGTCTGCACCTCGAATAATATCTACTATTTTAACCTTCCAGCGGGCGCGCCTGCGCAAATTTTACGACAAACGGGGTTTTTCATGCGCTGTTTTCACATTCGGAGTCAAAACTGTCTGAAGGTCATTGCTATTCCTTCATGCGACCTCTTTTTTCAGGATTAAATAGGTTTATCTGAGTTTCAAGGTGATTTCATACTGTTTTAAGCATGTGTCGTAATGTTTACACCGCGCGCCCGCTCGTGTAAATTGATAATTTTTTCACGTCTTAACGTATCAGTTTGGTAATTATATATCCAGTGCGTATTACAGCGATTTGATACATTATCAAAAATATTTAATATGTAATAAGCCTGCCAATAATCCACCAAGCCGAAGAATGTTCTTGAAAAACTTAGCCTTCGGTCTTAGGAAGAAACACCTCTCTACTCGACCCCAAAAAATCTGATCATCGCCATTTGGCATTACCATGTCTCTAATTCTAAATTATACATCATAACCTGGAAAATCAAGTGAACAGCAACCAGCATTGAGAAGAAAAGCTTGTGGTTTGTATTTGAAAGAAAGAAAACGATCATCTAAATCCATGAAATGCAGTAGGTACAATATATAGTATACTTGTAAGCGTCACTCTCCAGCAAAAGTTCAATATTTCAAATGCAAGGACAATGATTAGAAAATAAGAAGAAAGTTCTTCTTGTACAATCTTTAGTTTGTATTCTAATCTTTTTCATTATATATTGCTTAATACCTTTTCTGTAAAATAATATTATTCATTCTCATTACTTTCTCTGATTTCAGTATAACTTTAGATTTTGCTAATAATATTAAAATTAATTTTCACTCATGCCATATTCCAGTTGCATTTTGGTAACCAATCATACAAACTGTCATTAGGGCAAACCTCTGAATGCAATATTTAAGAGATAACGAGAAACGGAAATTTCATTCTTAGACTTGGCTAAAGAAATATACGACACAGAAAAGAAACACACTTTAATGGGTGAGAAATAATAGCAAATATATCCAAATATGCTAACGTATCCACGGAACACAAAATTCACATGCCTTTTTGGAAAACAAATGACTCTGGCTTGTTTCTTTTGAGTAGGGGGATTTTTAATCTCTTGCGCCGTCTGCAAAACCCACTGAATGTAAATGAGCAGTCAGCAATATTAAGAGTCCACCTTAATCCGCGTATAAACTTGCGAACAGAAATCACTTCAGACGGATCGCGAACCACTTACGAGCAGCGGGTGTTCCTGTCAGTTTTCCGGCGATCATAACTGGATTCGCAGTTTAAATTGGCATATGTTCGAGTGTAGTTCGTCGTATCTTCTTCTCTCAACATGGCCCTTTCCCTGCCTACCTCAAAAGGTTTCACCTGTCTGACAGCGATTACTGCAGTTGTGGTGGAATTGGCACGGCACATCACTATGCCACGGAGTGTATTTATACAGTGTCTTGGCATATGAGGAAGCCAGCGTCAAATTTCGAACAAGAATGGCTGAAAAGGGTCGCCAATAACCTCGTCTCCAGGCAGAAAATTCGTGGGATTATCAAATTCATTAGCGAAAACAGAGATCTTTTCCGGCCTCCCTGGCCTTCAACTTTGCAGCGAGCTGAACTAAGTAGCTCAATCAACGGACATTTCCACTTCAAATAAAAGAAAGGTATTTTAACATCTAAAGAAAAGAAGACTATTACGAACTAATAGTGTAAAAGTGAAAATGCCTGTGCTGTACATAGTGTATATATTTCCTTCTTTTTGTTTATTTTGTTTTTCTTAAATAAAATTCCCGTGGCTTGCCCATCAAACCGTTCAGTGACCGATCTGGTCACGGGTACGGGGGTAAGGGACGGCATTCTGTTCTGTAGTTCGTCGTTTCTCTTGAATCTCCTTCGAACCTGCAAGATCAAATCTGAGAGCCAAGGCGTATTTTTTGTGCCTGTTGATGTTCTTCCACAATTTTTTTTCAAGCTATGGAGTGGTTACAAAAAAGTTTACTAAGCCTTGAACACACGAAACAATTCAAAGAAGATTCCTGGAAAGATATGTTATCAAATGATCATGTCAGCGGTCCGATGTTAATATCTAACGCATAGTAAAATTATTTTTTTTTCTTAATCAAAACGTCTGAAAAAAGAGTGATCCGAAATATAATGATAGTGAAATTGAAATGAAACTCAAAATCTGTAATTAGAAAGCAAAACGAAAATAATTTTTTCCCTCCCTACAATTGTTATTTAACTGTGTTATGTTAGTAATTCGAAAAATTTCACTTGCATTGTTTGATAAGACCAAAAAATATGAGTTTAATGAAAATCGAAATTTATGCGAAGAGGAATTCATTTTTTCTATGATGATCATTTTAATCTCTTTACAGTCTTACCCGAGCTCCATTCAGCCACGGAATGATATCATCTGAAATTCCGTCGTTCACAGACGTTGTTACTCTATCCCCTTCAGTCGGAATTAAGAAATAAAAATACTAAAGCAAAAATTAAAGCATAAATTCAATTTAAAGTCTGTAGATAAAAAATTAAAGAAGTTACCCCGTGACGGGCATCCGGACAATACCGGATATTTTAACTGAAAAAAGACACAAAATCACACAAATTTCACTTTAAAATGGTTGTAAATGGGTAATAAAATATTGCAGAAGCATTTTAAAAGGTAAAAAAAGGATTAAAAACAAGAAATTACTTGACGAACAAAATTCACCACTGAGCACCATTTTGGGAAGAATTATGATTTTCTCAATTTTTTTTTTGAAAAAACTAAAAAAAATGAAATGATTCCACTCCCGAAACGAAAAATTCTTGCAACGATTATATTGATAAGAAAATCGAGAATCGAATAAAAAAAACAGCATGTAGTTTCGTCAATTATTGAATTAATAGGAGCAGTTCAAAGTTGATGTCCGGTATACCGGAGAACAGGTCGGAAGGGGCTATACAAACATGCCCGATAATCCGTTACCATCTCAAGTGTTCTATGGACGTGTAGTTGAATCAATACGGTAGTGCATCTCTACAACAGAAGGAGATCATCTTATCAGATAGTGCAAAAAACTACACTGTTAAGGGTTTATAATGAGTGCTTTAAACTAAATCCACGCATGGCGTTTCGTACGGTTAACCGTTCGAAGCGTGTTCTCAGAGTCCGATTTCACACAGCGCCAACCTAGGCCATGGCCTAGGGCGCAGGAGGCAAAGAGTGAGTATATCTCTACTAATAATGAATGAGAACGTGTGTCTGTCTGTGTGTTGGCGCTCTACAGGGCGGAACGCTGGGCTTAGAGTTAAGAAATTTGGCACAGACATACTTTTGAGGGTGAGAATGTGTACCTCAGATCTCTTTTTTGAAATTTGAATTATAATTTTAATTAATTAAAAATTTATCGAAATTTTAGCGTTTTTCCTTAATAATTTCTTAAAATATAATAGACCAAAAACTATTTTTACACCATCTGAAAGTGACAAATATTACCTTTTTAATGATATCAATTAAGTTGCCATACAATTATTTCCCTAATTTACAATTATTTCCCTATTAGAGACAACGAATGTAGTCCCTATGTAGACAACGAATAGAACAGATGCAACTGAAAGAACATGCTACTGAAAGAACATGGGTTAAATGTCTATTATAATTTGAAATTTAAGATTACTTTGTTAAGGAAATAATGAATATCAAATTCTACATAAGAGATTCAATAGATTCATTTGAAATTATATTTTTTAACACGCTGGTCGCCGAAGGCGGCTAGTGTTGAATAAATAGCAACCAAATTTACAAATTTTTCAGAATTATTTTGAAAGAGTTGTTTCGAAAGTAAATTTCACAAATGTCTTTTTTTCTAAATTTATATCTATATGCAATAGATTAATTGTGGAATAAGGCGCCTCCAAAAACACTAATTTGTTTATTTATTTATTTAAAGAAAAGTGCACTACATAAAACTCCATTTACAGAGTGCAATAAATAACAAACACACAAAGAACATAAGCCATAATGAGTGAATCAAAAAAATATTAAAAACGTATTAGAAAATAAAAAGTTGTATACAGACAATAAAAAAGTTTCGAACTCAAAACCATAAAAGCTTTTGCAAACGCATAAATAATTTAAAACGAATAAACACATTCACAAAACAATAAAAGACACAATACGATTCTAAAAGTTGTATATGGTCATATTAATATCATAAAAACGCATTAAATATTTTCAAAAATTTAAGACATTAAATCCAAAAACCATTTCAAAAAAGCAAGGATTTAAAAGTTAAATACACACAAGCACCAAATCTTTAAATACACACTAGGAGTTTAAAAGTTTAAAGAATAAAATGCACGGGAGAGATAAAAATTTAATCACGCAAACATTGAATACAGACGTATATAAAAGCATTAAATCTCAATAACTCGCACTTTCTTTGCACAAAAATCATTTATCACTCTCAGATTTGACTGAATTCCAATTAATGAATTGATTTATTCTGGATTTGACTTAACAATAGTGATACCAAGCGATTCATTAATTTACAAAATTATAAGAAGAGTGGGGCCTTGTTACAAAATAAAACGTGCGAGACTTATGACTTGTTTAGCAACATTATTTAGTGTGATATAACGTAAATTTGACTCAAAAGGTAAAAGACTTCAATGAAATTCTATAATAGAGATGAGATTCGCTGTACATCTTTTTGCATTTTACTTTAGTTTACTCGCAACTTTTCTTATTTATTGCATACTTAAACGAAAATAATAGTTCAACTTTTCAGTCTGCCCAGTGACAAAACCCTTTCATTTCACGAAGCCCAGTGATGAAAATCGTGCGACGTGGTGTGAAAATATTGTCCAAGATACGAGGCGTGTCCGGAAAGTAAGTACCGTTTAAGAAAAACTCGCATAAAAAATGTTTTTCAAAACAAAATTTATTTTTACATGAAAGAGCATTTCGTAAACTATTTTTCTACATAGTTACTACCATTGTTCAGACATTTGTCATAGCGAGAAACCAACTTGTCTGTACCCTCTTCAAAGAAAGATGCCGCCAGTGACGACAGCTACTGCTGAACACCGTTTTTTGCGTCATCATCTCTGTCAAAGCGCCTAAAATCACGCTTCAAGTTCAAAAACAATCCCAAGTTTCATCACCGGTCACAATTTTGTTTAGGAATTCATTGCCCTCTTCACTGCATCGGGTACGAAATTTCAAAGCACTGCCAATTCACTTCGTTTCGTGGACATACGTAAGCATTTTCGGAACCCAACGGGAACACAATTTGATATAATGTAAGCGATTTGTGACAATCTCATGCAAAACATTTTTTGAAATTTGAGAAAACTCATCAAAAAGCATTGTGAACAGTCTGTTTTCAAGATTTTTCTCATTGACTTTTCGAACCAAACCATCATTGACAGCAGAAGGTCTCCCACTCCGTGCTTCGTCATGAACATTGGTGCGTCCATCATTAAATTGTCGAACCCACTTTCTAACCATTCTATCAGTCATTGCATTTTCACCATAAATCTCTACAAGTAGACGATGAATTTCAGCTGGCTTAACTTTATTTGCGTTCAAAAACCGTACCGTCAGTGGATAGACAATGAACCAGAGACACGTGTGCACATGCGCGGGACTGCGACACTTGCGCTGCGGTGGCGGTAGAACGAAACGGTACTTACTTTCCGGATACGCTTCGTAAAAGATCCCTGATTATGATTTGGCCTAGGACAAGGGTGGGGAAACTTTTTGTACTGAAGGGCCTCATTAAATTTCGGAAGTTGGGCAAAAGGCAGCACGAGCAGAATCTTAAAGGTTATTGTTCTGTAATTATTATTATATTACAGACAAGTATATTAGCACAGTGCAAATTGTAAACAACTGGTAAGGCCGCATGAGAAACTCAAAAAGGCCACAGGTTGCCACAGGCCCACAACACCCCTAGGATAGAGCATGAAAATATGTAAATTCGGCCTCGGCTCGAAACTGTATGCGACTTCAAACAGAAGCCAGTGATTTCGAATCCTCTACGGGCGAGAAGAGATTTCGTCCGGAAGCAGAGAGCAACCCCTAGCACCACCGTTCCAGAGCGCCGGACTCGTTTCACAGCCGGACGATCCCAAACACCGCGGAATGCCAATCAGGGGGGTCCTCCTGCAGGTGGTCGACGAGCGGAACGCACAGATTCCGTCGTCCGGGCAAATGAAATCACTCGTCTGCAGATCTCGTTCTTCCCTCAATCGAATTGAAGTGAAGTGATGTTGTGATGGATGTTGCGAGCGGAAAGATATTCCTCCTCGAGAGGGAGGGGTTGGGGAACTCAATTTATCAGTGTTGCGCTAATGTTTCTGGAGCGTGCACAGCAGTCGATCATTTGTAGTATTTGGAGGGGCCATTGAAGGGGTAGGAGGATTTTGATTAGACTCTTCTGAGGTAAAAATTTCCTATCAATGTAGAAGAAGGATTTTTTAAGGTAGATTCCTTATAGGAAGTCTACCTATTGCAATGTTTCTCATGACACGACTTCCGGAAAATTTCTGCAGATCTTCACCGATCATAACCGCTAGAACCCAAAACCACCCTTCGTTCAATAACACTTAGTTATAATCATGCAAAAGTAATAATGTTAAACACAAATAATAATGACGTTATGACAATAATAAAAAATGAAAAATAAGTGACTATAAATATAACAGCATAAAAATAAAGAAAATAATTGATAGATATAATAGAAAAGTACAAACAGAAAAAATAAAAAATGAAACATATATATATATATATAAATATGTCCATAAAAATGAAAATAAATCAATAGATGTGCAATTTGTAGTCTGAAAGGTAACTGTAGTTCAAAGCACATTCTGTTTAAAAAAAAACAGCAAACAAAATCTACATTCTCTTACTAATAAAATCATAACAATGAAATTATTTAAGTAATACTAATCCTCATTTATTTTAGCCTTAATTGTCGGTGGCAGTTTCATTGATAACCGACACTCTGGTGAAAAAGATTTCCTGAAATCGCCTCTGCTTCACTTAACATTTATATACAGTAAAGCGCCTTTATTACGAAACCTCAGCGGACTGATCCAGAAGTTCGCTATAACCGAGGGTCCGCTATATCCGATTTTTTAAATATTGGCTACACAAAATTTTTTATAATTGTTGGACGAAACTTCAATTTCTGTTCTTCACGTTTGCATAATGTTCGATTTATCTGCTTTTGGATGAAGAAGAGGATTTGAACCTCGGTTATTGATTTGTTATGACGTCATTCCAAAGATGGGAAATTTAATTATTACATAAGTACATATAGCAGATTTGGCGTGATGTCTTATTATGATGAGTTATCATGTTGATTATGTATGTATTATTATGATATGTTTTCTTTATGAACTCGAGTTGAGTTCATTTATCAGTTTTAAATGTTTTTAATAAAATTAATTAGTCTTCTCAAAATTGTGGCTCCTTGTTATATCATCGCAAAAACTGCTGCCACACTCTGCACCACCATCAATAATCCTTTAAACACACTTTTGTGATGAACAAATTAACTACACTGAAATATGATTATTTATGCGTTATTATAAATTTTCAAAAATATTTGTTTTAAAAAAATTAAAGTGAAACTAACTGTACTTACATTTCGTAAATTCTTGACACCGTTCAGAATTTTTTCGCAGACTGAGATTACCTCGCTACGATTTCTCCAAATGGTCCCAATTGTAGATTTTGAAAGAGAAAATGATCTGCAAACAGCAGATCGATTCTCATTGTTTTCTATTCTCTTAATAATTTCCACTTTATCCTCGATGGAAGAAGCTCTTCGCCTGCTAACACCACCCATTTTTAACCCATAACAATGCCCATTTTAACCCCTACCCAAACTACCCATTTTAAATCACGTGATGTCAACATCTCAAATGATATTCAGCTAATGGAACTAAAGAAAGTGAAAGAATGCGTAGTGACAAATGTACCTCATCTCTTAGCAGTTTTCTCAGACACAAAGGAAACGCATGTGCATCCCCTCTAGAGAACAAAGGAAGGCGTTTGAGTGATGACCGTTCCTTTGTCGACCCGCTGATTGTCACATTGGGTTATAGATTATAATTAGCCATAACAGATCGGTCGTTTTAATACAGTTTTCCCTAAAGTAGTGATACCCGGTGATTGGGGAGATAATTAACCCGTTAACAATTTTCATTTTCTTTGCTATCTAATAAGATCTAAATCTAATAAACTATATAATATCTGTATAATAATATCTATATAATAATTTATATAATATACATCTAATAATATATAACAAGATATTTGCTATCTAATAATCTTTCTGTTCTGGAAAGGGGTTGTCGTTTTCATTCATCTCAGAAGGCCTAGAATAGGCCCTTCATTTTACACTTTGTTCTGGAGATTGTCTTTAATTTCTTCTTTGTGGATAAATGTTTTTCTTTCCAATACATTCCGGTTTAGGTTCAGACCAAAAGAGGATATTAAATTCAGACCTTAAAGTCTTTTTCCTCTACAGAAAACCTATTCCACTTTTGAATCTGCATGAATGCCTGGCCTCTGATAAAGTCATTCACCAGATTCTTACTTCTTGTCGTTGTTTGTCTAATATTATTTTTTACCCTTCCACCTTTTTATTCCCCCTTTTTCAATATTTTTATTTATTTTATACTTGGCAATTTTTTCCTGGATGATGCTGCACTTGCGCACACCAATTAAATTGCTTCTATTATTCTTTGTCTTTTTAGATATTCTTACCTTTTTGTCTCTTTAGATACTCAATGCTAGAATACTTGAGATACTTATGCATTCTATGTAATTTTTGCGTCAAATTATAAGATAAATTAATGATTCAATTTTCGTTCATAAGACTAAAAACGTGATATTTCGATGCACGTACAACGTACGGGCAAGACTGTTGAGGGGTTAAGTGAGCAGTGTTGTAGCTGCAGATTAAGCAGTGCCGTAATGCTATAACCTGGGCAACAATAGTCACGCAGTTTTAAAGAGGTTCTTACGTATTTTATTTCTCGTAAGGAGAAGCAGTGACGGAACGGTCTTACGATGCTTTCCAGCTGCACTTCACACCTGTAAAGGCTATATCAGACGGGTAGAGTTGCATCAGAGATTTCCGTATACACTGGGGTAACGCCACTCGCCAAAGGTTTCTCGTGACGTGACGCATTGAGACAGCTGTTGGATGAAATTCCCCGTGGAATGAGAGGAGTAGATGATTCTTAGATACAGAGGTGGTAGGAAGGAAAAGTGGAAATTTTAGCTTGTGTGACCAAGATGTTGGATTAAATGTCCGCCATGGAATGAGAGGAGCAGATGATTCTGAGATAGAGAGGTGGCAGAAAAGAAAAGAGGAAATTTTGGTTCCCTATAGCCGTCTGATATAGCCTTAAATGAGGCTTGTGTGACCCAGCTGTTGAATTAACTGTCTGCCATGGAATGAGAGGTGCAGATGATTCTGAGATACAGAGGTGGCAGAAAGGAAAAGTGGAAATTTTCGTTCTCTATAGCCGTTTGATATAGCCTTAACTGAGGCTTGTGTGACCCGGCTGTTGGATGAAAAGTCCCCTTGGAATGAGAGGAGTAGATACCCTAGAGATGGCAGGAAGGAAAGTGGAAATTTTGTCTCTGTGTGACCCAGTCTGGATTAAATGGTCATGAATGAGAGGAGCAGATGATTCTGAGAGACATAGGTGGCAGGAAGGAAAAGTTAAATTTTGGTTCTATATTTCCGTCTGATATAGCATTAAGTGAGGCTGGTGACTCCAGCAGGTTGAGAAATTCTGAAATGAGAGGCAGATGATTCTTAGATACAGAGGTGGCAGGAAGGAAAAGTGGAAATTTTTGTTCCCTATATCCGCCTGATATAGCCTTAAGTGAGGCTTGTGTGACTCAGCTGTTGGATGAAAAGTCCCCCATGGAATGAGAGGAGCAGATGATTCTCAGATACATAGAGTAGAAATTTTGGTTCCCTATATCCGAATTCCTTGCTTTTGAATATCGTTAGAAGCATTTGAAAATAATTTAGTTGCATAGAATTTCGGTTGGGACTAATTGAAAAGTTGTTATAACCGCGGATTCGTTATACCGGGGTTTGACTGTATTTGTTCCCTTAAACTTATAAATAAGAATCACAAAATCTCCATAAAGAAGATGAAAAATCGATGTATATTATGAATACTATATTTCTGGTTTGATATCCTCTGTAACGGTCGACCTTAGATTATAGAATATTAAGAAATGCGCTCATCAAACATGTTCGATCGAATGTGATTCGGTTGGGATTCCTTCTCTCAGCTAGAAAAATGTTTAATTTTTGATTTTAATGCCCCGCATTGTCTTTTTTTTTCCCAAGAAATAAACGAATTAATTTTAAAAAATATGAATTATATTTCATTTTTAAAGAATTATCTTCTTTTTCCAAACGTTCAGAATAGATTTAAAACGGCCAGCTTAATTTAACCAATGTGACTCAACAAATATGAAGAAAAAGTAATCTTTAAGGTAGATTATTTATACTTCTTTAACTGTTTAGTTTTCTTTCTAATTTTTTTAAATTTTATTTTCGCAGTCTTTCCAAAATATTTTTTTCGGGTTTTCTACTTTTCTTGCGGGGGGGGGGGAGATTGTCCAACCCCACTCCTTGTATACCTTCACTTCCAATGCATCTGAAGAGCCTCATAAAATCTGGTCATTTTGGAATAATGAAAGCATCTCAGAAAGTTAAAAAAATCTTCCTTTAAAAGAATGCTCATTTTCTCCTTACATACACGGATTGAAAAAGAAAATAAAAACCAAAAAGAAGAAACTTTCAAGTATTTTTTCAGGACTTTTCACCTGATCCGTTTCTTCGAATTTCCCGAACCCCTTTCTCTCCGTGGCGTAATCCAAGAGGCATTCGCACTTAATGCCGAGGTTTCATTTTTTTATCGCTTACCTTCCGACTGAAGGATTAATTACGATCTTTTCCTTCAATGGGGGGGGAGAACTTTATTAAAAGCCATCGAACATCCTCCCTTCCCCCCCCCACTGTGCAAACCCCCGGGGGGGGGAGGAGGCATCGATCGTTCAATGAGCCAAGAAAAGAAACCTTTTGTCTTTCGGTTCATCTGGACGGCTCTTTAATTAGATGAAGTTCAGCTCCGAGCAGCAGATTGAGCAAAAGGCACTTAATTAACTGAAGCAGAGCAGTAATGGCACTCATAGTAGTAGCAGCAGCAGTAACAAAAATATAAGCCTCGAGTCAATTGTGCGGTTATTTTCTTCTTTGACAAGCGAGTCCGGAGGAAGTTTTTTTCTGGACCAGGACTTCATTTTTAGTAGGTGATTAAATACGGATATTTAACCCTCTCATACCGAGTGAGGCAGTCCTGGGCAGTATAGTAATTTTCCCTTAACAGCGACGTAGGCCGCTATGAGGCGGTTGGCCTCTTTTGAGAGGAGGAGAGGTTCTGAGATTGCTTATGAGATAAGCGCGGTGGGGGGCCAGTTATATTTACTCACCATAGCACATTTCCGTGCGCCTTAAGGTATCCGAACACGTTGAAAAGTCGATTTTCGGCCGAAATTCCCATTTTTTAATTTTTGATGTTTTGGATAGTTCATTCATTTACCTTTCTAAAACATACTTGCTTTTTTCGGTACGTTAATTAGAAGATGATATATTAATTGTTTTATAACAAATCGAAAACCGGAAGTGGGCGTTTAATTAACCGTAAGTTGTCGTTTAAAGGACAGAAACCTGTCAAAAATTCTTTTAAACTGCATTTTTTTCCAGTTAATATGATGTTAGTATATTTTTAGGAATTTTTTTTAAAGTTTAGATACTTAATTTAAGAGCGTGGCAAAACTAAAATTTGATTTTTCTCAAAACTAGATGTTACGCATAATTTTCACACTTCAAACATGATAACTCAAGGTATTATCGTTCGATTGTTCTGAAAGTTTGCGAACACTTTCTTCAAATGTGTCTCTAGTGAATGCACTAGAATAATGTATATTGTAACAATATTTTTTAGTTATGGTCTTTTATCTGAAAAATGACATGAAAAATTTGCTGAAAATCTTATAATGATTGTTCGATTAGCTCTAAAATTTTTATTTATACAAAGAATGTTAAGATTCTAGTACAAGCACTAGTCCATAGTATGTAGTTTATTTTAGTATTAGTTTTATTTGAATTATTACAAAAGTTTGACCTCTAGCATTGTTTGAAGTTTGGGGAAATTTCCTCTAAAAAGCAGCAGAAATTCAAGATTTTATAAATTTATAATAATTTATACTCAAAAATCGTACTCTAATATTAATCTTTATTAAATTCGGATCTAAAAAACATTTTTTGGTGTTTCTATTTCGCAATTTTTAAAAAAAGTGCTCCGAATGTGTTCGGATACCTTAAGGGAAGGTTACAACGGGGTTGGGGTAAATGACCACTCAGGTTGGGCGAGTCCAATTCATGTCGCTTCCTCCCAAAAAGTCCCTGTAAAAGGGGCTATAAGAAAAAAATCGTCTCGGGATTAAGGAGTAAAAACATATGTTATAAATTCGTACAAGACTCTACGCTTTGAATTATACTAACTAAACCAATATTTATAATTATACGAACTAAAATATTTTGATTGTTTCATTCAAGGATTTAGTTAAGCTTCCGTTTTGAAACAACACGAAAGCTACTTTGGGAAAGAACACTTCCGCGAATAGTGGCAATCGCACATCTCGAAAGAAATTTAAAAAAGCATTTCTGAGGTAGAAAAATGCCCAGAAAAATGAAATTAGGCAAGTGGAAGTATTTCCCATCGATCCTACCAAGTTTTAAATTATTATTTACCTATTAAATTTTCTGTTAGTTTAGTTTGTTATAATATTTCCTCTTTAAAAACTAATTATATAGAGACTAAATTAAAGTTGTTTGGAGTTGGGGAGGGGGAAAGGGTTTCCGAAACTTGCACTGCCTAGGGGCCTTTACAGGCCTTAATTTCGGGTCCGCGTATTCAAAATGTTAAGAAAAATAATGACGAAATTATATCTTTAGAACCTGTATAGCCACAAAGATCTCTCCGGGACGAGTCCCATTAAAACTGAGGTGCTCTTCTCGCTACATGGTGTTCGGTGTTCTGATCTCGTTCATAGGAACATGTGCGAATTGCAGGTGAGGAATAGGTAATTTAAAAAACCAGAGTTCCTTTCCAAATTTACATTCAAAATTTAATTATATTAACAGGTTCTCGTTATATAGGTTTTATAAAATTTTGAACAAGTTCTCTGATGAACTTCACATTTTTAATATGTCTCTAGGTGCTTTTAAGACGAAATGTTTGCATCTTTTAAATACGTGATATGTTTTATTTTGCCTTTCTACAACATTTTAGATTTTTATGCTAATTTTACGTGTTCGTATGTATCCGACCAGCTTTTTGGCGCCGTGTTTGATTTATTTTAATCTTAACTGTTGCATTTTTTTTAAATCTCAAGTGTGTATTTACGTTTTTAAACTTTTAAACTCCTGGTGTGTTTTTTATTAGACTCGGTGTTTGCGTGTTTTGACTTTTTGACCCTTGCCTTTTGCAAATGAACTTTAAATTTTTTTTTTAAAAAATACGGCTTTTGGTGTCATAGTGTGTCTTAAAGTTTTGTGATTATGTGTTTTCGTTTTTAATTATATATACGTTTGCATAAGTTTTATGATTTTATGTATCCTCTGTGTTCTACTTTTTGCTTTCTAAGGCATATATTTTTTATTTACTCATTGTGACTTTTGTTCTTTGTGTGTTTGTCAGCACTCTGTTAATGGAGTTTTCTCTGTAGTGTGCTTTTCTTTAAATAAATAAATAAATCTTTAACTAGTCGGGTTTTAGGGTAGCCAGAATAGCGTGGTAATTGTGGAGTACGTACAGTTAGAATAATCTAGAGTAAATATTTATTTACATTCTATATACAGAATTAGAAACCTGTTGATAACGATACTGTAGGGACCTAAAAATATATTGTTATAGAGAGGATATGGTTGGAGACAGTTTGAGGATTTCCGCGCCCAATTTTTATGTGCGCGTGCATGCACTAATACACTAATTAACTTAATTCCGCTTATTAATTCATCTTACAGATACTGGCTGATATAAAATTGCAATTTATACGCATATTAAATTGTAATTTATAAGCATATAAAATATATATAATTTTATCTGTATACTGATATAAAATTTTATAATGAAACATTTTTAAGGACTTTAGAATGAAACTTTTAGTCAGTCGTCATTTACGGCACTCGTTAAATCGTTTTCCTTTGCTATTCACTTTATTTTTATCCAGAGCGTCGTCAATAGTTTTTCTTTTCTTCAAAAAGCTGTCGTCGACAGAGAAATCCCATACTTTTTAGCATCATCAACCAGCTTTAGTTCTTGCCCGATTTCCGAAATTATTTGTAGCTTTTCTTCAAATGCCAATACTTTACGTCGCATTAGGGATGGGAAAAACCTACGGGTTTAAACCAAAAATCGGTATTTTTGTTTCAAATAACAGGGTTTTTGTCGGTTATTTTTTGTCCAGGTTATAACAGTTTATTAATTTTAAATCCAATAACAGAGTAGAAAAAACCGGATAGGAATATAGGCTCGATTTTAGGTTCGATTGGACTAAAATTTACCAAGTTATGAAGCTTTGAATTTCATCATCTTAGGCCAATCAACGACCACCGCTTCCTCGAGGCGTCTGTTGGTTGGCGGATGACTCAAAGGGTCTTTATGAACAGATAAATATTGGCCAATGGAGTGATTTCATGTGAAAACAATATTAATAAAAAGGTTTGTCTATAAACGGCGTTTGCTTTTTTATAAAAAAAAAACCTAAAACCGGTTATAATCGCCAGGTTAAACCGGAGGTGAAAAATCCAGAATAACCTAAAAACGATTATTTTTGCAATAACCTCCATTCCTACACTAACCCCCTCCCCACAAGGAAACAGAAATTGATTTTAAGGAAATACTGTTGTTTCTAAAGCACAATAATCGAGAGAATTTATTTATTTAAAAAAAATAATGCTGGCGCAAATTTTATGCTGTAGGTTTCAAAAATGAATTTTGCTGGATGCATACTTGGATAATGAATCTGGCTACCCTATGGTTAACGTAACCATAATTTTTTTTTGGTTGAAATCCGGATACCCCGGGGGTTGAAGGGTCTCGGGAGGGGGGTAAATGTACAGTGTAAAATTCTAAAAGCTGGCTAGCGGCGAGTCTCTTTCAAAACAATATCACAGAGTTTGAGGAAGTGATGCTTGATAATTTAAAATTATATTAATAATAATTATTATTTTATTACTGTAATTATTTTTAGTTTCATATCAAGAAGCCTTCTTCTGTCTAATTCTTAAGTCTTCTATTGTCTAATACTTAATAATGTGTTTCTGAATTTAAAAAATCATTTTGTCTATTAAGTATCCGAACACGTTCGGAGCACTTTTTTCTAAAATTGTGAAATAGAAACACCAAAATATGTTTTTAGGTTCGAATTTAATAAAGATTAATATTAGAGTATGATTTTTGAGTATAAATTATTATAAATTTACAAAAGTCTTGAATTTCTGCTGCTTTTTAGAGGAAATTTCCCAAAACTTCAAACAATGCTAGAGGTCAAACTTTTGTAATAATTCAAATAAAACTAATACTAAAATAAACTACATACTATGGACTAGTGCTTGTACTAGAATCTTAACATTCTTTGTATAAATAAAAATTTTAGAGCTAATCGCGCAATCATTATAAGATTTTCGGGAAATTTTTCATGTCATTTTTCAGATAAAAGACCAGACTTTAAAAATATTGTTACAATATACATTATTCTAGTACATTCACTAGAGACAGATTTGAAGAAAGTGTTCACAAAATTTCAGAACAATCGAACTATAATATCTTGAGTTATCACATTTGAAGTGTGAAAATTATGCATAACATCAAGTTTTGAGAAAAATCAAATTTTATTTTTGCCACGCGCTTAAATTAAGCATCTAAACTTTAAAAAAAATTCCTAAAAATATACTAACATCATATTAACTTGAAAAAATGTAGTTTAAGAGAATTAACTGACAACTTCCGGTTAATTAATCGCCCACTTCCGGTTTTCGGTTTGTTATAAAACATTTAATATCTCATCTTTTAATTAACGAACCGACAAAAGTAAATATGTTTTAGAAAGGTAAATGAATGAACTAACTAAATCATCAAAAGTTTAAAAATGGAAATTTTGGCCGAAAATCGACTTTTCAACGTGTTCGGATGCCTTAATGCACATCAATGAAGCTTCTAGAAGCAACGATTTTCGTATAATATTTCTTATGGTGTTAAGGAGGATCGCGGTGGCCTAGTGGCAAGGCTTCGGAGACGGAGAGTTCCGACTTTGAGACACGATTTCATTGAAAATTCGCCGTCTGTAAACATTGGTGTCAAGATTGGGGAACATCTCCATCTGAATATTTTTAACTTCTTGAAAGCTATTGGTTTTGCCCATTTTATCTAATTTTATACGTTTTTTTTCACTTTTATCCTGTAAGAATGTGTTCTTCCTTTCAGCTGATTTGATTTTCTTCTGTGTCATATTTTAGATTTTAACTTTCGTCCATAACTCACCGTTCATTTGACGCAGCATGGCCACCTCCGGCTCTTGCACCATAGAACACCAAATAATCAATCGTTAATGCTAGGGTTTTGCAATGAAGTATCTGGTGAAACCAATTAGACACAAGATCGGTGACGAAATTTCGCACAAACATACTTTAGAAGGTAGAAATGTTCACCTCGAAGTCCTTTTTTGAAATTTTAATTAGAATTTTAATTAATTAAAAATTAATCAAAATTTTGTCGTTTTTCCTTAATAACTTCCGAAAATATTATAGCACAAAAGTCATTTTTAAGCCATTTGAAAGTGAAGACAATTACCTTTTCAATTAAATAAATTCTGTACAATTTTCCTCTAATTTTAATAAATTTTTACAAATATTTTTGGCATAATTTACAACAATACTTTTCATTGTTGCAACGTAATTTAAACCGTTTACATTGTTTAAACAAACATTTATTTACTTGTTTAAATCTAAGGTATTATATTAATGCTTTATGACATGTTTTAATCAGCATATTTTCATCCAGTTAACATGCGGCTGGAAGTAAAATGTGCCGGGCTATTTAAAGTCAAAATCAAATGCATATATTGCAAGAAGAATAAGAGAGTGAAGTTGATGCAGACAATGTGCAGTTGCATACTACATGACACAACCAGTCACTTGACTCCATTAGGGACGTTCATGCGGACAACGAACAAAACAGGTGTAAGGCTATTGAAAGAACATGGGTTAAATATGTATCACAACTTGAAATTACTTTGTTAAGGGAACCATGAGTATCAAATTATACACAAGAGATTCAATTGAAGTTACATTCCTAGCGAACAAGCTGGTCGACGAAGGCGGCTAGTTTAAAATACAGTCGGACCTCTATTTAACGAACCTCTATTTTGCGAATTTGGAACCAAGAACATTTTGCGAATTTCTTCGTAAAATAACCTCCAAATAGCGGAGTGCATTCTCTATTTAACGAACTTTTCCCATGTGATCCAATATTTTTTTCTCTCTATTTCTCAAAATATTTCCGAACATTTCAAACTTATTCTTTCCTTTAACACATTTTATGGTGATCAATGGTCTTGAACTGGTTTTACCAGTCTGAATTGGATATTTTGGACAGTGTGAAAAATTAAAACAATACAGCAATGAATTGCGATGCAGACGAAGATGATGAAGATGCAAATGATCATGATGCAGAAATCAACAAACCTTCGTATGATGAAATGCTAAAATCATTTGAAACAATCCAACGCACAGTTTTAAGAAAATACGCCTGAAGGGGATTTTGGTGCATTGCAAAGATGCGAGACGTGTTATGAGAGAAGACCCTCTTTCAAACAAAAAACTCAGACAAAATTAACAGACTTTATCAGTAATTAAATTTAAGGACGTATGTGGTAACGTATGCTTAAAATTACTTCTTATAAAAAATGCGATAATGTCTTTAAAATTCATTAATTTTAATATAAAATTATTTTTCTAAAATTGAAAATACAGTGTATTCCGGGACAATGTTTTGTTTTATTCTTGTTTTCCATGCAGATTTCTTTTTGATGGATAAGATATATGAAACAAATAGATATTAATTTACAAAATAAAGGTGTGATTAATTACTTTTTTAATAATATTTAGTATTTATGAATTTAAAATCTGTTTGGTGTAGCTGAAAATATTTTAAAAGGTGAATCTCTGTTTAACGAATCTTCCATATAACGAATTTTTTTCCGATATTTAGCGACTTCGTTAAATAGAGGTCCGACTGTAATCCAATAGTCTGTCTTTGTTACATAGCCTTCTATTGGGTCAAAACGGGAGTTTAATGCAATTAAATGAAATAAAAGGAAACAACGCTTCCCCTTTCAGGAGAAAGTCAATCCATACTGTTCTAGGGGGGTGTTATGTGTGAAAAACGGATTAATGCCCGATGCCTATAAATGTTTGCGCCCATTTCACTGGAAGTGTCACCCATTCGACCTAAATAGAGTCGTCCGCGTCTATCGGTTTCACATGCAAACACATCTTGGATCCACCCAACGTCGGATTAGATCAGCGAAAGCCCTCTGAATGAGATGCCCTGAATACCCGCCATTATTGTCTGCAGATCAATTGAACAATGCGAGTGTCGTTCCAAATATAGACCTGGATGCGGTATACAGAATGGAGTGAAACAGTGGAAAACAGGGTATAAGAGGATGGATCTTTTGGCATTAGAATACATTCGGACCTCTATTTAACGAACCTCTATTTTGCGAATTTCTCTAATTTGCGAACTTTTTCTTGGAACCAAGAACATTTTGCGAATTTCTTCGTAAAATAACCTCCAAATAGCGAAGTGCATTCTCTATTTAACGAACTTTCTCTTGTGATCCAATATTTTTTTTCTCCCTATTTCTCAAAATATTTCTAAACATTTCAAACTTATTCTTTCTTTTAACACATTTTATGGTGATCAATGACCTTGAAGTTGGAAAATGTCAAAGCGAAAGTGCTTGAGCATCAGAGAAAAAAAATTAATTCTTCATGAGATGGATAAAGGCTTGAAAAAAGGATATTGCTTTAAAATTTAGCATTCCTCCAAACAGCTTACAACCATAATAAAAAAATCGCGATAAGATACAAAATTATGATTGATCGAATTCTTGTTCAAACGTTTAAAAGCATGTGTCTATGAAGATGTGGATGAGGCAGTTTTGAAGTGGACAGTGTGAAAAATAAAAGCAATACGGCAATGAATTGCGATGAAGACGATGAAGATGGAAATGACCACGATGCAGAAATCAACAAACCGTCGTATGATGAAATGCTAAAATTCGTTAATTTTAATATAAAATCATTTTTTAAAATTGAAAATACAGTGTATTCCCGGACAATGTTTTGTTTTATTCTCGTTTTCCTTCCAGATTTCTTTTTGATGGGTAAAATATATAAAACAAATAGATATTAATTTAAAAAATAAAGGTATGATTAATTGCTTTTCTAATAATATTTAGTGTTTATGAATTTAAAATCTGTTTTGTGTAGTTTAAAGTAATACAAAAGTTGAATCTCTATTTAACGAATTTTCCATATAACGAACTTTTTTTCGGGATTTAGCGACTTCGTTAAATAGAGGTCCGACTGTGTATGCTTGTGAAGGATAAATAATAACATAAAAACAACATCTATGCATTTGATATGTAAAACAATAAGTATGGAATACGTTTTATCTGCAAGATTCGCATTCATCGTGAACTTTCTAACTTCGGATTACTTTTTATCGATAATGAAACGCTTACGAAAAGGAGCAAATACTTCTGCAACAAAACACATCTCTATATACAATCAAGCACCGTTTATATGTCTTTCAAGGGACAGACGTATAAACGCAAAGACGTAGAATCGAAATTTTACGGAACAACTTTGGTTATTACAAATTGAATGCTACTAACGCAAATTCATTTAACAACATTAATTTTAAAGTTTTTTAATATAGTATAATACTACATAGTGTGGAAAGCAATAATTAAATTTTAAAATTAAATATATATCATAAAAGTGAAAAAAATAATTCCTTTTTTGCAAATCATTAGTACTAATTATATGTATCTTATACCTTTTATGTGCATGCAGATAGACGTTTAATTAAAAAATCTTTAACCGTCGTGTGACTTGTTGGTCGTCTTTGAGTATAAAGAACATCATTTTAAATCGAATGAAGTTCATTGAATACGTTTCGAAATTCTTTTAAGGTATGCGACGACCTTCGAAGCACTTTTTTCGAAATTTGGAAATTTTTTATGAAACATTCATGTTTTTAACTAAAATGAGTTATAAAACTAAGAATTCCAATGCAATTTCATTGACTTTCAAAATATAGGCTATTTTCAGCAACATTTTATTGAAAATTTGCACTTACGCCAAACCTCCTATAAAAAGTTCTATTGAATATATTTCGTCAATATTTGCACAGTATATAGCTAACATGCTTATCTGTGTTATGAACTAAATAATTTGAATACCTCGAAAAATTATGGAGACATTCCAAACTTCGTGAACAAACTCGAATTTTTTTAAAAAGTATCATCGATTTTTCTCACTAAAAAGTCATTAAAATAAATAAATATAGGCAGAGAGCTTAGATTCTAGTTCAAGACATAGCTAGGAACAAATAAAACATTTTGGCCAAATTTCATTTTAATATCTTAAAAGCATTTTCCAAAATGATGTTTGCCGCAAAGAAAAATATAGAAAAACACAATTTCTCAGAAAACGCTTTTAAAGATTTTCGTAGAGTACAAAAAATTTTGTACACACCTTAGAATCTCAAAACTCGCCATATTTACCAATGAAACCCTCTTTTACTTGATTTTAAACGACTTTTGTGTTATTTTAGCTTTTCACATTTTTCTGAATAATTTTGTGTAGTAGATAGTGAGTGGCGTCTCGATATCTGATTTAGCTTTTTTTTCAATTTCCATGTAATTTTTAAACATCTATGGATAAATTTACATTTCAAAACACTTCAGAACAGGTAGCAGTTCAAAATAAATGGAATTAAATTGTAAAACTGCAATCTGAGCGCCAAAAAATAATTTTTGCTGTTGTAATTACTGTTGTATTATATTTTTTTAAAAAAAAAGCGTCACCAAAAACCAATAAAACGATAAAAATAAGAAATGGAAGCTTATATCTATATTTTTAGACAATATATTGCTTGAGAATTAAAAAATAGTTGTTCAAACTAATTGTTTGTATTTTTAAGTATCTTTAAATTGTCACTTCCGGTATCAGAATTGTCACTTCCGGTTTATTATTAATGCTATAACTTTACTTGTAATTATAGTAGAAAAAAATAAAGCAATTTTAGATACCTAAATGTATGGCCTAAAAAATGAACAAATAAAAAAATTTCTAAAATTTTCAGCAAAACGAGGAATTTAGGGTAGTCACATACCAAATAGAAATAAGTTCAAAGTTTTTCAATGAAGTCCATTGGCGTCTTTAAAGGAAGGTCGAATAATTATATAATTTCCTAAATTATCCCCATACAACTATTAATTTTCAATTGTGAATAATTTGAAGTCATGGAAATTTTCACATATTAGGTTGAAACGACATATAACCGAAACTTTGCGTCGTATAAACGAAGCATTTTATCATTATAATGGACTGTGATGAAACGACGTATAAATGTAAATGGCGTATAAATGAGAAACGTATGAACGGTGCTTTACTGAATATATCTAAAGTTAAAACAGTGTAATAAAATTCTAAGCTATAATATTATTAAGTCAAGCTATAATAAACCCATGTAAGATCTCCCAAGATCATTAGCGACCAGTAACTTTTTTCCCACGCCATGGGTCACTGAACAGAGCAGGTGCCTCATCTGGAAGTCCAGCTTGCCGACTGCGGACAACTCGTTAAAACGCCGACAAAGAGAGCCGGGAGTCCAGGCTGCCACCTGTGGACTACTCGTTAGTGAAAGTGATTGATAGGGTCATTTATCTCCAGCCTGAGAAGCCGCTTGCGACAAAGGAAAGGACCAAAAAGGTAAGGAGAAAATAATGGCTCGCTGAAATAGACTCCACCTACAAAATTGACGAGGATTCGTGGAGAGGCCTTTTGACCGCTCCCTCAGTAGGAGGACGATGGGGATTAAAAGAAAGAGCGAGGATGGAGAATTGGGGAGAGATGTTTTGGAAGAGGACAGAAATGAGCAAGGGCTCGATTTTCTTGGTGGTGAAAAGATAGACTTGGGTCGCTGAGATATCAAGTCCGGTCGACGGAAGACCGACTTCATTCTTTTAGGCCACTCGTAGAAATGGGCCTGTTTTGGTTATGTGACAGAGTACTGTATAGAAATGTACCAGAACTGTAACAATTATTTCATTATTTTTTAATAATTTCCTTACATTTAATCAAGAACTTTGCTAATAAATCTCTTGCACGCACGTGCTATAAAAATGGAGTATTTCTTGGCTCTGGACCTTCCTCCCCAGAGGCCTTAGCTGTCAAACACGTTACACCCACAGAACAAAAATACGATTTTCGACTAAAATAACTAAATTAATAAAGCTAAAGAAATAGTATCCAACGAAAGCCAAAGAACACTTCATTCCTTCTTTTTATTGTCATCATAATCCACGGTTCTATTTTTGATTCCAGAGCATTAATTACGGTTTTTGGATCCTATTTTACATACATTATTCCATAATCAATGTAGAAAGAAACAAAGAGGCTTAATTTTTTAAGCGGCTTTTATTCATTATGTTCTTCATGATTTTTTTAATCAATAGGAAGTTATTGAAGAGTGCTCTCGAACATGGAGAGCACATTTTCGGAAATAAAGTATTCATTTGACACTAGGAAATCCCCAAATTTCTTCTTCGGATCTGAACCGAATGAATAGGAATGTGGCTTCCCTTTTTCAAATCATTAGGAGGCAACTCTTCATGTTTGCCCTCGTTAGCAATAATTCGGGCAGGAACACAATTGGGAGCGCCCCGGGCTAAAGCAAATTATCGCCCCATCAGAGACGCAATCAGGACTTCGAGTGTCTGTGGCTGTAAATTTTCTATTATCGATAAATAAAAGACGAAAAATTTCATGCTAAGCATCTATTATTTATAAAAAGGCACATCAGAACAATTCTGAAAGTTACATGCACTAGCAAAATTGTTACAAAAATCGTTCTGTGTGTACGGTGAAAAGAATCCAAGAAGCAGGATAATGGAGAAAGACGCTTTATTTACATATACTCTGGAAAACACGAAGCGCAGGTAACAGGAAACAAACATCACTTGCACAAATTCGCATTTTGAACAAATTATAAAAATAAAACAATCGCTATGAGGATTCAAAATGAAGTATTCTAAAATGATAAATATAGTGAGTGATTATATTATAATGTCAATGTAAATTTCACGTTAAAATGTAACAAGTAATATAAAAAAAATTTTTAAGTCAATTCCTTCTTAGGTGATTCGAGATATAATGAAAAATGTACTGCGCATGAGCAAAGATATGGCTGAAATATGGAGGTGCTTTGATGATCCCATGGGCCATCCATATACCCAAGAACCAAGTCTGTAATGTTAACAGTTTTCGAGATATAATGCGAAACGTACTGCGCATGCGTCATGCAAAATATGAAATGACAGACAAACGGACAAACATACAAACAAAAAGCGAATTAATATTGCATTGTCACCTAGTTCTCAGCAATGCTTAAAGTTTCAAGTCTCCAGCTCATCGGGAAGTTAGTTTAAAATTGTTTGCAAAATTTGAACAAGATATATATATATATGTGTGTGTGTAGGGAGAGTGTGAACTAATAGTAGGAATTGAAAAAGAATAATAAAATGGGAAAAATTACATGCTTGGAATTTTTTATGTTAAAAAGGATAAAAATATCCAATGTACTGTAATGTTGAGTACAATCACGCCAATGTAAGCAAAATGGAGAAACACTCAAAAAATATGCAAGTCCTGTTGGTTTAAAAGGGATAGAATAGATAATGAATTTTCTTTTAATCAAATTCTAATCAAGACAATTGCACGAAATTTGGAGTTTCAAGAATATTGATGTTCATGAGTCAGATGAACCCCGCCTAATCAGTAAACTGTGTGTGTG
>BGPR01010241.1:0-14859 GCA_013235015.1 Araneus ventricosus | reverse complement strand
AGAAAAACTGGTTTTTGAAATAAACGCTTCCGTTTTAATAAAAAACAAACGCGCTTGTAAACAAAATTTTTATTAATATTGCTTTCACAGAACGCCGCCCGTCCCTGCTACCGACTGAGTGGGCGTGAGCCGAGCAAGCAGACGAACCCTCAGTTTCGAACCCTCTTCCTAAACCAGTCGTCTTAACCACTCAGCTCGACTTCAAATAATATTGTTTTTTACAGGAAATCAATCCATTGACTCATTTATCTGTTCAGCAAAGACTCTTTCAGTAATCCGCCAACCAACAGACGCATCAAGGAAGCGATTGGTCTTAAGATGATGGAATTCAAAGATTCGTAGCTTGGTAAGTTTTAGTCTCACCGAACCTAAAATCGGTCCTATCTTCTGATCCGGTTTTTATACCCGTTATTGGATTTTATAAAAAACCAGGGACAAAATAATAACCGAAAAAAGCTGGTTAACCAAAACAAAAGAACCGGTAGGTTTTTCCCATCCTACTTGTCATCTGACCTTGGTTGAAAACGACGAGTTTCTCCCCAAAGTATCCCTTGTGATACTTCCAAACGAGATGTAAATATAACTAACCATAAAATACGAAGTCTATTTCGAACAACTCGTATTTTTGAACGTAAATCCGTTTTAGTAAGATTTTTTATTGTGAGTATATATCTATCTATCTATCTATATATATATATATATATATATTTGTGGGAACAAAAGAAAAAAAATATATAAATAAATGAAAATAAAATAATAATTTTTAATAATAACAGTTTTTTTGCATGTTGACATATAAATATTTAAACTTAATATATTTTCAATTCTTTAGATTTTGTTTTAAATTTGCTGTTTTTTCAAATGATGACTTTTAGTATGGTGGATGTGTTCTGATATGTCTTGTTTCTTTGTTTTTGCACGATCTTATATAAAATTTAGATTTACATAAAAATAACTTATGTATATAGTATATATACTTATATATATATATATATATCAAAACAAACTGGCAAACACAACACAAAAACTCAACAGTCAAAGACAAAATGGCAAATGTAACAAAATTTTTTGGTTTCTTCTGTTGTTGTTTTTCTTATATATATATATATATATATATATATAACGTATTTGTGGTTGTAGTCGTTGAAAATAAACATGCCGAGCAAATAACTACCTCTTATTTTATTATCAATAGGAGACTGGTGAATATACGTGCATCTGCGTTTAGGTTACAAACGAAAGTGAACAGCAAAATCCCTGTATTCTCTCGGATAAGGGAATAACATATTGACACGTGATCAAAGTGAAGGGAATATTGGGTATTTTTAATAAGTTACGTAGGCGTTTCAGGGAAAATGTCTGGTGCCAAAGAGACGCCGACATGATTTTCTGTGGGCACGTGAAAGCGATTAAATATTCTTTTAGTAATAAACATGCCAAAATGAGAGATTTAATATTCCTCCAGCGCGGGGAAAGAACGAAACTGAAGTTTTAGAAAAGTGATTTTGGAATACATTAAGATTTTAAAATATATAATATTAGAATTTGGAATAAAGTAAGTGAGATTATTACATATATATATATATATATATATATATATATATATATATATAATGATGCAGAGGAAAAACGGGCCATGATGGGGGAAGAAATTTTAGAATATATCTTCTTTTCGAAAACTGGACACGAGAGACACTTTTATTCATTATAACTGTAAATTAACTCAATGAGCGAATCTGATGTGAGAATTAGAATTTTGGGATCAGAGAACCGCTAGTTTGAGATCGATTCACTAAAGTCTGGTCGCGTATGTGCGTCACACTAATTCGACGTCATGAGTCAGATGTCATTACATTTGTGGCATAGAGACCATTTTGCAATCAAATTTCAATTCTGCAGGATCACCTAAATATTTTTCCAATTTGCGGATATGTCTGAAAAATTGAAAACAATGAATTCAAATACACTAAAAAGAAACTCTATTCGACTTGATTGCATGAGCATTTACAAATTAGATCACGACAGAGCTACGCTATAAATGAGAGGTTCCCAACCAGTGTTACATGTACCCCTGGGGGTACGCGAAATGGTTAGTTGTTATGGTGGTTGTCAATGGCGGAAACACAAAAACATAAGAGATTTTAAAAAATGAATTTTGTTTCTCCAAGAGAATGCTTGCAATTTAACCCTTCAACCGGCTGAAACGTAGAAAGTCGCTCTCTGATGACTATTCTAAAACCGGCTCCTTCGCAGAAAGTCGTTATTCGATTATTACTCTTAAACCGGCTCCGGCATAGAAAGTTGCTCTCTGTTTATTACCCGAAAACCGGCTCCGAAACATCTGCGTTCACCATTTAGATACAGAGAGGCCGTTTTCAAAGCATTCAGCTGAAATATTTCTGCCGTTCAAAGGGTTCATAACTATACCACTTGGATAGTATAATTTTTAGCTATTCTTATAAGTTTAAAAGAAATAATAGTAATTCCGTTATCATTTGATTTGGCATCGTGCTCATACTATTGTAAAAATGGAATAAAAAGTAAAATCAAAAATAAGTTCTTCAAATGTTTTTAATTCGAGCCATTTCAATTTTAAGCTAATTTTAGCATTATAGATAAAAAAAAATTCTTTGTATAGACGGATAGTTGTGGGGGGTGGATATAAAAGAAGGGGGTACGCGAAAACAAAAAAAATAATCAAGGGGTACGCGAGGAGAAGAAGATTGAAGTCCCTGCTATAAGAGATGGCGAAATAACCCTAAACCCAGGAGTGAAGTCCTGACTCTGGCTTCGTCCAGATGCGTAGGTCTTCTGCAGTCCCTCTGAGTGAATTCCTACTTTACAGTTCCTTAGACTCCTGTTTATTTATACATCCTCACCAAAAGTTCAAAAGTTCGTTTATCATAAATTCCTTTTGGCTGAAATCCTTTAGTTCAGTCGTATCTAAATAGCTACAATTTAAATAAGGCAGTAATTCTCTGCCTGCTTCATACTAATCTGGGAGCATTTTGCAAGTCTCGGCAAGAAGATGAAAAACCAGCGGGAGTGATCTCTCGTATACTTCCTAACAGAAGTAGAAAAAAAGTTAAAAGGCAATAAAATGCACGAAGCTTCCCTAACGCAGGTGGAGAAAAAATAAGCGAGCGGCATACCACGAGTTTCACGCAGCAAGGCGTAATTAAAATCAAGAAGCCGGCGGGATTACGCAATATGGCTGCGTAATATAAAGAAAACCGAATTTGCAATTTGAACGCCTTTTTTTAACAGATTGAAACCAAAATTGGACAGACACAAATCTACAATTACGGTTAGAAGACCACATACCAAATTTCATTCATCTAAGTCAATGTGTTAAGGAGCTATTCTGTTCACAAGTATGCGATTATACAGACCGACAGACAGTCAACCCTTCAAAGGATTTGACCCAAAATTTTATAGGAAACTACATTTCCGATGTTACCAAATGTTATCCAACTAGCTATTTAAGTTTTTGAGTTACCCTGGTCACATGAACGCAGACATACAGACAGACTTCCGGTGGAAGGATTTTGTTCAATTTTTGTTAGAAGCCTACAAATTATTAGTGAAGATCATGTACCAAATTTCATTGCTCTAACTCGGATGGTTTTCGAGTTATCGTGTTCACAGACAGACATAATTTCAAAATTGTGTTTTTCGGACTCAGGGAGGTCTAAAACGTGGAGATTCATTAAAATCTCGAGTTCGAATTTTTTGACGATGACGATACTGTCTGTCCACCACGAGAACTGTGGCCGCCAAAATGTATTGTTTACTGCGGTCGCTGCAGAAACAGGTTATCGTAGGAAGAATCCATTTCTAGTAGGTAGAAGTTCATTTAAATGTGCTACATTGGCGCATTTAGCGTCAAATGGGCTATGTATGGTAACCGAGTAAGACGAATGATCAACTCAGGGTTGCCATATTGGCCTTTTTAAGGCCAAATTATAGAAATTTGTCCTTTTTTGAAAACCCTTGGCTTTAGGAATTTTCATTTGGCCTTTTTTGGATTTATCTTCGTTAATGAGTTTTAGATCAATTTTTAATTACTTATTCTCTTGTTTTTTAATAAATTTTGATATTAGACATTTCAAATGGTATATGAGCTATCAAACGAAATAGCTCCTGGATGGAACAAGGATGTTTTAAATTTCTTTCACTTAAATTTTAGTTTAATAATAGAACATTGAATATACGCCTATCAATTGGGATTCGTTTTCATGAAGGATAGCCTTTTTTCTAATAGCAAATGACGTATTCAATCAATTTGCCAAATTTGGCCTTTTCTGGCCTTATTTAAAAAAAAGTTTGGCCTTATTTTGCTATTTTAATCTGGCAACCCTGGATCAACTACTCTTTTCACCACCGCAAACTGGCGCCAAGAATAAAATAAAACTCCGACTTCCGACGGACTCCTCCTATTCGAAATGGATCTTCCCTAGCATAACCAGTTGCCATAGCGACCGCCGTAAACTGGGCATTTTGGCGGCCACAGTTCTCGTGGCGGGCAGACAGTACATTCTCTTTGTATATGAGAAAGTAACCAGTGGGAGTGGCCTCCCCTAAACTTTCTCGTATACTGCTCAAAAATTTGTCATTTCCCCTCCCCATGCGTGCATAAAAAAATCGAACCTACTGTAATCCAGAATGCAACGAATATCAGAAGGTTTTTCATTGTAGATTATAGTGATTGAAAAATATTTAAGTGAAGAATCATATTAAAAGAGATGCCTATGTATTAAAACTCAGCAATATTTATTTTGCATCGCACTCCAGCAAGATCCGCTATTACACGAGCGAGCGAAAACAAACAGGAAATAAAACATATCTATCACAAACTCCGTCTCAAGGTAAAAGTAACGTAATCCTTCCGCTTGGTACCAGAGATTGCTAAGTAAGCATGCGCACGGAGACCAGTTTTGAAACGAATGCTTAACAAGTATGCGATTATACAGACCGACAGACAGTTAACCCGTTGACGGATTTGGTCCGAAATTTTATACGGACCTACATTCATGACGATAAAACTGTGTACCAAATTTTGTCCATCTAGCTATTCAAGTTTTTGAGTTAAAGTGTTCGCATGACTTCGGACATACAGACAGACAGACTTCCCGATGACGGATTTTGTCTAAAAATTGGTAGAAACCTACAAATTATGTGTAAAGACCACATACCAAATTTCATCCCCGTAGCTCAAATAGTGTTCGAGTTATCGTGTTCACAGACAGACAGACAGACACACACAGAGACACACAGACAGACTGACAGACAGACAGACATAATTCCAAAATTGTGTTTTTCGGACTCAGGGAGGTCTAAAACGTGGGGATTCGTCAAAATCTCGAGTTCGAATTTTTTGACGATTACAATATTTCTCTTTGTTTACTTCGTATACGAGAAAGTAAAAAGTAGAAGAAAGGTTTTAATTCTCTGTTCTCGGAATTGAACGACGTAAAAATAACTCATCTCATAAATGCAACCAAACGAGAAGAAAGGCGTGAAGATGAAAAAAAGGAGGAATCTCTCGAATTCCATCAACTTAATTCCTGGAATGTGGAAATCCAAAGCGAAGGAGAAGCGAAAAAAGTGAGACTAACGAGTTAAAGCAACGGAAGTGAACACTCAAGGAAAGAAACCCTTTCCCTGGAGGGGAGGGGGATCGGATTTTTTTCCCTTTTCTGTAACAGCAGACGAGGGACAGTTTTTTTCTTTTTCCTTTTTTACCTTCCTGGGGGGAAAAAGAAGCACGCGAGAGAACTCAATCCAATCTTTATGACTACTCTGTGGCCGCAACAGGAAGTGTTACCGCTTTTTTTGGTGATGCGGATCGGTTGGATCGTCAAAATCACGTGCCGACATTTTTCGGGAAAAAAATTGGAACCTGCAGTGTATATACCATTTGATTAGAATATTTCGAGAATTTTTATTTCTGGTAGAGTGTTTTTGTTAATGCTAAAATAATCTTGGTTTTTCCGTCTCTCCTTTTCTATTCCGACTTCGTTCTTCAAATTTTTTTCAATGTTGAAAAAAACCGGCCTTTGAATTTCTTTTGAGAGAATTATATTTGCTTTCACTTTTAATACTACTTACTTTAATTTTATTTTAAAAATAATTTTAATAAAAAGTTAATAATTACTCTTTCGTAATGTGTTTAAGTACGCCCCGAATCCCTAATTTTGGAATCCACTGCGACCAGTGGCTTGCTGTTGTTTCAAAGCGTTCTGAAGCAGTCGAATTTTTAAAGTACACGCAGTAAGTTCAGTAATATCCATACAAGCTGTACTAATACAGCAGCTCCGAAAAGTCACGTGAAGGGCGGCGAGATGAAGCACGAATCACTTGCTTACTTTAAACACGCATTCTTTACATCTCACCCACAATCTACTGGAAATCCAGATATACTGAGGTGTTCCGAGACCTGTTCTGCCTCTCTTCCATTCACATAATAAGGGGGGATTGGTCTATAGCGACAAAGACAAAGGATTAGTGCTTTCTCTGAAAGTTTTCGACAGAAAAGAAATTGAAGCACGCAGCAAGATAGTCAAACTAAACAAACTTGCTTACTGAAGCACTGCTTCATTTGCTTCGGCTCACGCCACTGACTGCGACTTTTATCGATGGAGGAAGGATGTGACAACAAGACACTCAGAGGTTAGGTGGCATGAGCAGTCATCAGGGCCATCGTGTCCAGTCGGCTAACTGGGCATAGCCGAGGGGCGCCACTGACCAAAGGGCGAAAAATGTGCCGCACTGATTTACTCTAATTCTGAACCAAAATAATTTTAATTGCGTGAAAAGTAAAAATATGATTAGGGGTTGTAACTAAACATACATTGAATTTCTAATGCTACATAAACCTATGTATCTTATACATTTAATTAAATGTTACATTTTTGTATCAATTTGATAATGTTAAATAAAATGCAGAATGTTTGCATATATTTTATTAAATTAATTTAAATATTAAGTATATTGCATTTTTTTGTATTCAGTAAATATGCAGAATAGAACTGAAAAATGCTTTTTTATAACGCAATACTGACTGTCCCGGTCTTACGCCACTTAGAGTTCCGGGTTTTACCCCGAGTTCAGAGGTTACGAAAAACAATATAGAACCGCGCAATTATTGGAGTAAATCCTTATTGTTTGATTGAGTATGAATCCTTAGTAAACGGATAATAAGCGGAACTAAATATATTTATTATAAGTGGAATGATTTTTAAGTAAAGAATAGTCGATCGGGGGGAGGGTAGCTTACAAAATTGTAAGGCGTTAATAAGAGAACAGGACAATATTTTCCTCGATTATTTGACTAAGAAGGAATTTACGTTCGGCTGTAAAACGTCCGATGCCGTAATGGCATCAGGCACAGAGGCATGGGCGGCGTTCTGTAGGGCTGAAACTCCTAGTTACGGTTTTTTAGGAGCGCCAAATTGCTCTTGTCCAGGATGTTCAAATTCGTTAAGACGGCCCTGGCAGTTACAGTTGCGGTGTGAATGAGACTTCGCAGGAAGGGAAACAATTCGTGATCACGTGACGCTTCTCCTATTTTAGTTTGTAATCCAGTGCGCACCTTGCAAGTTAGAAAATGTTATGGCAGTCTACGGCATCGTGAATTATGTGTTCAATGTACTGTGATCATGCGTCCCGCTTTTTGGTGGCCTGTGCCGTTCTCCCCGTGCACAGCTTCGGGACGCCCAAATGTCCCGTTTTTTGGTAGCCTGTCCCATTGTCTCCGAGCACAGCTTCGGGACGCCCAAATGTCTCGTTTTCAGAAAGAGAGCAACCCGCGATAACAATTTCAAAAAAGAAGAGGATAAAAATAAAAAAATTCTACGGTATTGTCTAATAACGATGACGGAGCATGCGCTACACGTGTCTCACCTTTACATGTTGGTCAGAAGCCTCCCATATCTCGTTCTAACTTCATTAAACCGCATCAAGTGACAGAATGAAGCACTGGGGATATTTAAACCGAAAGTCGTTTGGAACTGTTCAAACACTTTCACGCCAATAGTTATTGAATAGATTCTATTCTGGCACGAATGCACCCGTAGAAAGGGTCTTTTTTCGTGCTAACGAGCTAGAAACGCAGTTGCAAGTCACGGTTTATAAGGCAACGTTAATTACCAAAGCACATTTTAAGAAATCCTGCCAAGAATTCCGTTCTTTTATTAAATCAACACCAAATGCACTGAAGCAAAAATGTGTTCTTCAAAACATTGCAAAATTGCATGAATTATTTATTTTCGCGTGTTTGTTCCTGTTATTTTCATTAATAAATAAAAACTGAAGAAACATGTGTTTTCTCGAATTCGCATACTATTACCTAAAAATTAAAAAATGTCCCGTTTTGAGGGAAATGATAAATGGTAACAATATTGACCATTTATCATTTCCCTAGAAACGGGACATTTTAAATGGAATAAAAATTTTAATAGACGTTTTAAAATTAAATGGACAATTAATTTTTAATTAAATTAAATGGACATTAAAATTAATTAAATTTTAATGTCCATTAATTTAACTCAAAGGACATTTATTTAATTTAATGGACATTTATTTAATTTAATGGACATTTAGTTAATTAAATTAATGTCCATTTAATTTAATTAAATGAAATAAACATTAATTTAAAATTAAATGGACATTTTAAATGGACAAATAAAAGGGAGTAAATATCATGCAGAGTTAATTTTTTTATTGCACGTTACAATTCACGTCACTCCATTGACTCCATTGTTTGTTTTAATAAAATCATCACTTTGTTCTCTATTTTTGGAAACAAAATTTCATTTACTTTCGAGCATCGTTTATTTGGCTGCCTCAGCTTCCTCACGGTTTTTCTGAAGTCCCGTGATTTGTGCTTTAATTTTTTTGATTCACTTTTAGTTATCGTTATGTATATGATGAAAATGTGCATGCAATAAGCATTCAGTTGTTTAGATTTTTTATATATATACAAGATAAGGAACTCGTAAATTTCCTCATTCATGAATTCGGCGTTTTTTCATTTTTTTATTTGGTATTACATTTTTTTCTGTTAATAGATTTTGCATTATTTTTACTCGCATTAATCCAAAGTAATTGTTAAAAATAAAATTCTTAACAAAATAAAAGTTAGTGTCAATTGATTCATCATTTCTGTTTTTGAAGCTTTTTTTTCATTTCTTAAGCACTTTGCCAATGTGTATGAGATTTCGTCTACAACTTTCGTTAATAAATCTGTGACAATCAGATCTGAGATATTGCTGGCAAGCTGAAGGCCCGTCTTGGAAGGCCACAAATCTCCCAGTAGCATACAAAAGCAGTTGGTGTCTCAATGTTATTTTTACAGATTTAATAAAAGGAGCGAATGGAATTCATTTCAAATTCTTGAACCCGCCGTCTTTTTTGATCGCCATTTATTCCCTATCATTACTGTCTGATGCTCCCCCTGTTGCCATTCTGGAAAAAGCTACGCGGAACTTTCCGATGTCTGCCTCCCCCAAGAAAAAGGTTTAAGAGGGTGTTTATAAAGGCCCCGTGGCAGAGAGGAGGGGGTCCGGAAGCGATGTCCAGCAGTCCACTGACCATGCAGGGGGGGGGGGGCCCTCCGAACAGATAGAAAATAAAACAAAAGGGGAGAAAAGTTTTCGGAAAAGCGAAAACAAAGGCGAAAAATCTCGGCAAATCCCCCTCGGCTTAAAGAGATAGAGCTCCGCGCCCCAATCGATCCGAACTCTCGAATCTTTTGCACCATCCCTTTCTCACTCCTCCCCCAGCACCTTTCGTCTTTTCTTTCTTTCTTTCTTTTATTTATTTCTTGACTATTTATTTTTTCTTTCTTTTTCTTATTCCTTCTTGAGGTAAAGGGAAAGAGAGGAAAAAATAAAACATCGCAAGAAGAAGAAAAGACAAAGGGATGGAGGGAGGCAGAGGGGAGGAGCGGAATGAAGAAAAAAAGTTTTCTGGCGAGAGAGCCGATTCTCCTGGAACAAAATCTGCATCGGAGCAGAACCGAAGTCGCTTTCCGTTTTGTTCTTTCGTTCTGTCCCACTTTGCACCCATCGCTCAAGCCTCCCCCCCCCCCAGACACTTCCTCAAACAATTCCGATCCCTCCCTTCTTCTCAGGGGGGAGGAGAGACAAAAAAAGTCAAAAATAATTATTCCTCCCCAGAAAGCGTGATTTCTCGTATGAGTGGAAGTCGCCTGCTTTTTGGGGAGAGTCCCGGCTTACACAACTGGAAATATACACTGGCAGCACCCCGCACGTTCCAAAACGCGTTGAAATATCGAAATGCGTTTCATCCCAACCCCATAAACGATTCTGACTGTTTGCTCAGAATCTTTTCCGGAAGAAGAGTTCCGTTCTGAGAGTGTGACGGAAGAGGGAGCGGAATTGTGCGACATCCACAGAAACCGTATACGAACTCATAACTGAACAGATGACGTGGCTGGTTCCCCTTCACTTCCTGTCTTCAGACTGACATGACTGAATTTCCATTGACCACAGAAGAGCTTGCACGGTCTTTCTACTTTCTCGTATACGAAGTATGCAAAGAGAAAGTATTGCAATCGTCAAAAAATTCGAACTCGAGATTTTGACGAATCTCCACGTTTTAGACCTCACTGAGTCCGAAAAACACAATTTTGGAATTATGAGTAGTGGTGAATGATGGGCGCTGGATAAAACGAAGCGTGTTCTCCGAGACAAGGACTGATGGAGAGCAGGATAAACACGAATTCGTTTCTAACAACTTACCAAAAAGGAGCAGTTGGATACGAGTTGATATCTGAATTTCAAAAGCTAAATAAAACTTACTACTTTAAGGTTTTGATTTGTGTTGAAAAATTTCTTCAGAAGTTTCAGAGCCTGAAGAGCCCCCCATGAGTAGATCGGTTACAAAAAACGAACCACTCACGGGGGGCTCTTCAGGCCTTTCCGCCTGAACCTGATCACCGGAACTCCGTTTGGAACACGATTGGTGGATTTCTCCTCGACTCGATTGCTAGACTATGAAAGAAAATTACTTACCAAAATGACTTAGGGTAAAGTTCTGAACTAAGAGTGAATCGAAAAAAACTTACCAACTAAATTAAGAGCTGACGTGTTAAGTTACCTGCAGTCCAACACTAAAGCATGTGTTCGTAAAAAATACGCTAGTGGTTTTTTTTTTTTTTTTTTTTTTCATTTTTTTATTATTATTTTTTATTGGTAAATTTCCTCCCGGGAAGGATTTCATTGTTACTAGCCCACATTTGTGTCATGCAAGGAAGGAAACCCGGAAAACTTCCAAGCAGCTAGTGAAAAACAAAGCAACTCATACTGAAAATTTTAAAAGTAATATACGTTTATAAAATATTAAGTGAAAAACAAAGCAACTCATACTAAAAACTCATAAAGTAATACATGTTTTATAAAATATTAATGTTGAATAAGAAGAAAAATGCTAATAAAGTCTACCAAGTTCTTCAATAAAACAAACATTTTCACAAAATATATACAATTGATAATAATCATCAATAAAATGAGAATGTTCCGCATTCGCTGTTAAGTGAAAAACAAAGCAATACATACTGAAAATCATAAAAGTAATATACGTTTATAAAATATTAAGTGAAAAACGAAGCAACTCATACTAAAACTCATAAAGTAATACATGTTTTATAAAATATTAATGTTGAATAAGAAGAAAAATGCTAATAAAGTCTACCAAGTTCTTCAATAAAACAAACATTTTCACAAAATATATACAATTGTTAATAATCATCAATAAAATGAGAATGTTCCGCATTCGCTGTTAAGTGAAAACAAATCAATACATACTGAAAATCATAAAAGTAATATACGTTTATAAAATATTAAGTGAAAAAACAATGCAACTCATAAAGTAATACACGTTTTATAAAATATTAATGTTGAATAAGAAGAAATGCTAATAAAATCTAGCAAGTTCTTCAATAAAACAATCATTTTCACAAAATATATACAATTGATAATAATCATCAATAAAAAATGAGAATGTTCCGCATTCGTTAACGTTTCTTGCGATTATGAAAGAAACGAAACAAGAATATTTATACTATGTAAAACTGCATGAATAAGCAGTACTAAGTAAAGATTGAATTTCACATATTTAAAATTTCTTTCATTTGTGTTTCCTTGTTAAAGAAAAATGACCGTACGGAAGACAGTTAACACCATCGTCCTTAACATAGTTTTTATCATAAAAAGGTGTTAAACTAATTTTGTTTTGTTTCACAGTTTCAATTTGATGGTTTTTTGTTGTTATATTTTGTTGTTGATGTCTCAAAAAAAGTTTATCATTTATAACTGATTTATACAAATCAGAGGTGAATTGTTTAACTTGTTCTTTTTTAACTCCTTTTGCTGTCTGTTTGGCTTCATTACCATGCACCAAACAGTACATTTTACATTTTAACGCTACAAACTCTTTTATCGGATTGACAGTTTCGCATTTTAATGCACCTAACACTCCTTTATTTTTCGAACTAAAGAGCTCATGGTCATTGGGAAAGTTACTCAAGTCCATTATTGAATTAAATGTAGTTCTTAGATCTGTATAAACGTTAGGCGCTCTTATTTCTAAATATAGACTGTCTGTATCAGTATACAGTAAACTGCATTTATTTTCATAAAACTTTTTAAAGTAATCATAGTACATTTTATACATATGTAGTTTTGAAAGCTCCAGAATAGTGAACCCAATATATATTGGTTTATCGAGACATAAATTTTTTTTCGACATTTTGAAAACTGTGAATTCTTCATTAATTATCTCAAAATTCTCTAGTAATGGACTAGACAATTTTTTTTGACATTGTTTTAAAGTGAAGGCTCCATCAATTTGAAGCCTTTTTCTTGGATTCTGCAAACTCTTCCCGAACCATGCGTTATTCATAAGTTTAAATAGATCTTTCTCAAATGGTTGTTTTGTGGATTGTCTTTTATCATTGTTAAATAATACATAGGGTTGTAGCCAAGATTCTTGTTTAAAACTTAAAATGTTATGAATTTTTTGTAGAACCATACCATGTTCTAAATAAAACTTTAAATTTAGATAATGTACAACGTAATTATATTTTGTAAAAAAGCATGGTGTGAGTTTACGATTCTGCTTTGAAAGTTTCAGTCCATGATTTTTCACTAATTTTTTTTGATATGGAGAAAACATATCTAATGTTATCACCGTATGGTCAGGTGCGAGAGGAAAATCATGTAAATCATGCAATTCGGATGGGTACAAGAGATCAACCTCTAAAAAGTATCCAACCTCGTCTTTTGCTGATAACTCTAAGACATTGAAATCTTTTATTTCAGATTCAGATAAAAATTTGAAATTACCGATAGGAAGAGACTGCGTCATTGTGTATCCGTATAAATTGTTTGCATCTACTGCAATAATGTATGTCTCTTCAAGTTTTGAATCGAATGTTTCTGGAACGAATCGATTGTTACAGCATGAATATCTCTTTCCTACATAGCAGATTCCACCACGAATATTATCCTCAATCCACAGATACATGTTGACATCTGTAAACAATTCTAACTCAGCTTTTGTGAAATTTAACCCTGCATTCCAAGTTAAGTCTGCTGCTGTAATGAAATGACATGGGTCTAAATTGTAGTACAGCATGCATTTTTGTCTAAAAGAAGTGAAAATTTCAGCGAGTAAAACAACATCTAACTGTTGATACAGCTTTAAGTAATCCCCAAATGTTTTGCAATGAAATGTTCGAAATATTAACTGTGCAAAATTGTATTCATCAGCTGTTATATGACTGTTTGTTAAAGCATTATAAAATGCTTCTTTTTTAGGCAAACAAGTTTCGGTTAGTACAGTTGGAGTTGAAAAGTATGAATACGGGAAGATGCCTTTTCTTTTTAAAAGAAACCTGTTTTTTTCATTGGAATAAAATTTGTTGAAAATAGAAAAAGAATGATTCGAAATCACTAAGTTTTCTACTAAAGTTGCAAGAGAAGTGCTAAGAAATTGATAACTGTCGAGAAATTTAATCTGATCAATTTGAAAAGTAGTGAATTTTTGTGAATTTACAGGAATTATGCTGATTGATTTTGCATATTTATTACTTAATTTTTTAAGTATGAGGTGGGAATCATAACCTCGTAGGTTATGTATAATTACTGGAATAAAAAATGATTTTCGGTACAAGAGGTTGCATTTATTGTGTGCATAGCCTCTAAAAACAGATGTAAAGTGGTTGTGATCTCTTACAACTTTATCTGTTTTTGAAAACTTTTTACCACAAATGTGGCATTTGGTGCTACTAGGTTTATCACATTGAACCAGAGGTAAAATTCTATGCATTTTGTCTAGTAAATTTGAACTCAAATTTTTTAATTTGTGAAGGAAATTTTCAACTGCATCTTCTCCACAATAGTACTCATTATATATTATATCGTCGTTAAAATCTAAACATAGGATACTATAACTATATGGTACATGTTGTTCTACTACACACGTAAAACTTGTGCTAGTGCTTGGCATGCTTGTTGAAACTGGAAGTAGCATGCATTCGAAATCGCAATATATCGAAAATGGGTGGTAAGAAGATTTTGCGAAATTACTAAATTTAATTATATTTTCTCCGATATTAGGCATTGTAACTCTTTGAGGAGAAACCTTATAACAAAGAGATTTGTGTAAATTCAAAGTTGACTGACGTTGAAATCCTACTAAGCAGTTTTCACAAAATTTGTGAATGCCTTTCTTTGTTGTTAAGAGGCTGTTGAATTTTTTTATTAAGAAATAATGACCGTTATACAATAAAAGATTAATTTTAAATCCTATCATTTTACTAATGTATAAGGG
>BGPR01010240.1:0-53409 GCA_013235015.1 Araneus ventricosus | reverse complement strand
AACTCGGCATGTTATAAGCAAAAAACAGGTGGCAAAATTTGAGATTTTTTAAGAAAACTTTTATATCTTCCCAAATATTGATGCTGAGTTTACGAAAATCCCTGTAAATATTATGCACATTATACATTACCATTTCTGAAATTTTCATCGTGTTATCAGTATTCTGTGAAGCGGAGTGGGCCAAAAACGTTTTTGTCTTCATCAGTTTCTGGACGGTCCCCTAATTGCCCTCACGTCCGAATCTTCACTGTAAAATTTGAGTTATTGTCTATTCTTTACATGTCCGAAGTTTAAAGGCAGTCAGTTAAACAATTCCGGAGAGATTCTAAAAAATGTGAAAATCTGCAAGTGTCCGGATACTTTTGGGCATATAGTGTAGCTTAACTCGACGTTTTCTTACGATGTGTTGTGACTTCATATCCTTTGTAATCCTGCGATTCACAATCGCGAAAAAAAGAACCCTTGTAATGTATCAAGTGAGCATGAATTAACTCCATTCTGATTTCTTGTTACTGAGAGCGATAAAAATACAAAAAATACAAACAATTAGCGGAATGATTGGAAGGCCCATTTTGGGGATAGCAGCCTTTGCTGCTTCAAATCCCATAACTCTTCTAATTCAAGCCCCCCCTTTTTTTTTTTTTGCTTAATGAAATGAACTAAATGTTGATGTTTGTAGTTCTTCTGTTATGCGAATATCTCATTCGGTGCACTTATAATATCTTCCGTAAAATGACTAAATCAAAGAAGCTTTTATTGGAAAAAATGAAATTAATGTACAACTACATTTTATAATAAAGCGACCAGACGTGTCAGATTAACCAGGACAGTCCGGATTTTTGACACTTTCTTCTTGAATGTATAGGTTTTTTTTTTCCCTTTTAAGATCATATTTTTAAGAAATATAGATTAACTAAATTTAATCTTTTAAAAAAATTAGCTTTTAAAGAATTATTACCAATTTTTATTGCACGTAGATGATTACCTTAATTTGGCAGGAGAAAGACAAAGAAGTTCCACTCCCTTTATTTATTACAATTTTGAGAAAGATAATCTATTGCAATTTATACGTGCAACGATTAGAAATAAAAGGTTCGATAAAAATAAATTGATCAGCCTTTGGTTTTTTAAGTGCCGTTTACTTCCAGAATTTTTTTTTATAAGATGAATTTATTTTTCTAAGAGATATCCCCTCTTTTGAAGAAATTAAATGATATGGTCTGGCGTTCCCTTAACTTCCCGTGAAGTTTCTATTCTTGTTTCCCCTAATTAACTATCAAATCACCACCGACACAAGTGGTAAATGAATAGGACAGAGAAAGTAAAATGATCAAGCACGCTAAGGCCCTGTTACGGACAGTTCAACATCATTTCTGCTCAAAGTACCTTGATACTTTTCAGTTTTTAACCCAGTGTTTCCCAACGTTGGATCCACGCCCCACAAGGAGGCAATTTGATTGTCAACCCCAGTAGCTCAAAGATATTGTACAATATTGTACGGTATTGAACATTCGCAATATTGTATAATATTGTGCAATATCATATAACATTATATAATATCGAACAATATTGTACAATATTTTGTGCTACTTGGAAAGGGGGGGCAATTCGATTTAGATGGTGGGAATGTGCATCTCGGAACGAATACGAGCGAGTTGTTTTATGGCACAAGAGCCCAGACGGGCCATGCTGTGCTACTCAATGCGCAATGTGTGTGATGAACGATATGTTTATGAAGTTAAAAAGGTGCTATTAACGGGCCAAGATGGTTGCATTAAGAAGGAATGAACAATAAAAACTTTGATTTAGAATGCCTTCATGAAGCCTATTTCAGCAGTAAAGGGTTGGGTTGGTTTTTTTAGCTCAAAAGCCATTTTTGGCCATGCTGCGCCAATCAGCAGTAAAGGAAAACAAATCAGTATGAGAAGGATTGCCCAACAGCTCATGCAGTTGAGGATGAGCTTCACCAAACCATTCGATTCTACAGTTTTTAAAACCTTCACATTCAGTTAAACTATGTCGGACCGTGAAATTTGAAATAAATTGGTACTGCTTCCGAGAATTTCGAAATTTTAAAAATTAAACAAAATTTTAACGATTTCCCGTGACACTTCCGAAAATATTGCAGAAAAAATAATTTTTATGCCTTCATTAATGTATATACATATACTTGGGAAAATTTCCCCTCTTTAAAATAAATCCTTTTTAACGCCAGTTAATTTTTAATTACGAACGAATTACTTCTACTTCAATCCTGTTATAAAAGCGCTCAGTGGCGAATCTAGGATTCGGGGCTGGGGGGGGGGGGGGCGGAGGACAAAAAAAATTAATCGGGGGGACGAATGTCAAACCTCAAGGCTATAGTAAACCAAAACTGTTTAACTTTATAGACTTTACTCACCTGACAATAAGAATCATGTAGAACAATACAATACTTTCGATAATTTAATAAAAATTACAATGAAATAACTAGCCAAAAAATGTCAAAACTACAAATACAAGGGGAATGACTACAAAAGTAGGAAAATTTTCGAGCCTGTATAGCCAGAAAGCAATATTGAAACGTTTTTATTATCTTTTAAAAGAGGGAAATTAAAAGAAAAAACAGTTGTAATTATCCTTAATAATATAATAATTGCGAAAGTGTGTCTGTCTGTTTGTTAAGCTTTCACGACCAAACCACAAAACCGATTTGTATGAAAATTGGCAGAGTTGTAGCTTGAAACCCAAGAACGAACATAGGCTAGGTGAAATCACGTTAAATTAATTACTTTTGACTACAGATTAAAAATAGTTAACAAAGAAAGCCCATTGACTCCGCGATTCGCGATGAAGATTTTTATTTTTCAATCAACTGTCATGTGATCCTTCAGGAATGCGAAAACATGTGGAATAAATTATTTTTAAAATCAAATATCACGTAATCCTTTCTTCCGCAGTAACTTCGGAACAAATAGTCCGATAAAAATTATTTTTATACCATCTTAAAGATAAAAATTTTACCTTTTCAATGATATTAATTTTATTTCTGTGACATCTTTCCTTCAATTTTTATTCATTTTTTAAATTTTACGTGCAGACGATTTTGAAATAACGCAAATTTATACCTACTTCGCTGCTAGGAAACGGTTAGACTTTGAACCAATTTATCTTTATTTCTGAAAATTTTGCTTATGTTTATAAATATCTATAAAACAAGGCAGAAATTACATGTATCTGTCTGTCTGTCGGTCACAAGAACTCCTCCTAAACGGTGAACGTTAGCGACATGAAATTTACACACAAGGTGCTATTTTCAACTTTCAGAGTTAATTAGTTCTTAAGATATTTAATTAAATAACGAACATTAGCCGCTTTTAAGCCTATTGCTTAGACGTTTTTTGAAAATATCTTCTGAAATCTTTATTAGACAACAATTATTTTTATGCCATTTTAAAGACCAGAAAATGATCTTTTTAATGCTATTAATTACATTGCGATGAAATGTTTTCTCTGATTGTTATTAAGGTTTAAAAATATTTTTGTAACGTAATTTCTAACAAGTCTTTTTATTCTTATAGAAATAAATTCAAGCCAAATTACTGTTTCGCGCGCGGGCTTTTGCCAACGTTAAAGTTAATATAAGAAAATATTGCTTTCTTTGACCATTAACAACAAAGGAGACTTTACACTTCCGGTTTCCTGTTGTCGTAGCATTTGCAGCTTTTAATGCGGTTACACAGTGATCCAATGACGTTAGTGAATTATTCTCTCGATCTTTTGTTTAACTTTCACAGTGAGGTATTACAGAGTATCCATCTGTAGATACGGTAATGGGCATTAACAAGGAACATCATATACTGCAGAGCTCTTCAACATCTTAGAATTGTCAGGGCACCTTAAGACAAGCCGAGATTGAATGCCGGTGTGCCAGTACTACTAATACGCAACCTCGATATACCGAGACTGCGTAATGGCACACGGTCGCAAATTACACACCAAGGTCCAAACGTCATGAAAGCTACTGTTATGACTGATATAGGGAGAAGAGAGAGTATTTTAAATCCACGCCTTCCGATAATGCCGAAGGATTCATCATCTCAGTTCAGAAGGCAACAAATCCCTTTAAAAATGTCATTTACCAGGCTCAGGGCCAGATACTGAAAGTGGCAGATGTACATTTGGAAAAACCATATTTTTCGCATGGGCAACTATACATGGCGTGTTCACGTGTGTCCAGCCCACACAACCTCTACATCCGTGCAAATAATATGGTATACAAAAGTATATTGGAATAGATAAACAATTTACATGACTATATCAGCATGCATGTACAGTGCACTCCTGTCAGCCGTCCAATTAAGTATTATCTCCGTCAGAACTTTTACTTTCCCCTTTCAAAATGCAACAAAACATTTACATTCGTGAATTAAAAAAGAGAATAATTCAAATTCTTGGCGCACGAAGTCGCGGGTAACAGCTATTTTAAATAAAATCAAGAATTCTGGCTTGGGTATGGGGAGGGCTGTAGCCCGATAACCCCCCCCCCCCGGATTCGCCACTGAAAGCGCTTCTACTTTAACTTGGACTCTCATTGTTTCTAGAGCCTGAAATTCAGTACTTTTTCCGTTTCCAGCACTATAATCGCCTCTTCTGTGTAACGCATTAAGCAACTCACGCCGTTTTAGACGTAATTCTTTACTCTTGGCCATATCTTCATAATCTTTTAAAATTCTTATCTATTACCGAGTATTTTATAACTAAATTAATTCTGCCTATTTTTGCAATGCAATAACCCGATTTGAACTTCAACGACTGCCTGTTTATTAAGATGTTTGCTCTACACTTCACCTAATGAAATATCATTATATATATAATCTTTTCATTCATATCAATTTAGTAGCAACACAATTTTTCTCCAATTCTAATTCTAGGAAATTCAAATAATTTTCACTGTGGCTACAAATATTTTATGCCGATTTTCCTTTCAAAGTTAAAGATTCTGTTTATTTTTTTGTATTATTGAGCAAGCTTTTTTCAAGCATGCTTTTCAAAATTTTTTTGATTTTTTAAAAATTTTGTGATAATTACAATTACTTCAGAAGTAATGAAAAATTTTCATAGCTTGTTCATTTTTAAACACAGTTATTCTTTCCTGTAATATTAACTGAATGTACAAAAATATATTATCTCACTTTTAACTTGAAGTTTTGCTTTCTTTTTTATTGTCTTACAAAGCATTTTTAAATTGAATCGGTGAACAAAAATCCTCCAAGGTATTATGTAAATTGTGATACACGTTTAGTAGTACACACAACTTCAATGATGAATGATTTGACTTGCTATTCTTATACCTATTTCTATGAACATGTTTTGATTCAGGAAGAAAGTTATTGGATAGGTTGAAGTTCAATTTGAAATGATTAAGGTCCAAATGTTAGGCGAGATTTCGAAAAATTAGGGAGGCGCATAATGGAGTGAATGGAATAGTACGAGGCTTCTAAAATAGAGCAAGTTTAAATGTTTATCAAAATTTGATGTTTAAAAATACTTTGCTGAGAGAGCAATTAAGACTAAGCTATGTATAAAAGATTTACAGCAGAGGCAAAATATATAAATAGGGGTGTATTGTAGCAAGAACGCAGTTCTGGCACTTCCTTTTTTTCATAAGAAATAGATAACAAAAAATTCTGAAAACTTCCTTAAAACAGGGCAATTTTTGTCACCCAGGTTAGGGCGGTTCGGCACTACTTATTTTGCGACTACACCACTGGCTGTAAAGCACTTAAGAGATTAAATGAAATTTTTCTCAACAAATCATACCAAATGGTTGCCAAAGGTGGCCATTGGGTAATAAAGTTAATTAATCCATCTTATAAAACACGCATATACAAATAAAGGAAAGACTTCTTTTATTAAAATATATTTCTTTAATGAGGAATACTTTCAACATTACAAAGGCTTTCACTATAACCCGAAAAATATTCAAAAAGGACACTTGTATGGTGAATATCTCTACTGTGTGAAGAAACTAGCCTCGAATCATTCATTGATTGAACGTTGAGAAATGAAAAACAGAAATAAATCCTTTACTTAGAAATGAAAACCAATGCAGCATTACACGATGTTTCTCATTTTTATTATCTCTACACCTCACCATCATTTAACGATGAGAATTTCTGAACCTCACCATGATTTAATGGTAAGAATGAGTATATACTTTGAGATGGAATGTGGAAGCACTATTTAAACATTTCATTATAATAAATGGACGGCTTGAAATGCAGCTGCCATTATAATATATGATGGTATTCCAGTTTCAAGCAAGTTCACCGAGTCTTGCACACACTAACAGAAAGGACACGACAAAACAATATTGAAACATTTTCAATACATATCACACACAATTGTTTTTCTCTCAAAATTCACAACATAAAATCCAACAGAATGCAACATTTTGATTTTTTTGCAAGAGATTATTGGTAAAATATTAACAGATTCACACAAAATAAATGCAGAAACAAAAATGAAATGCAGGTTCATGCAATACATAGGCAGTTGATTTTTACATTTTAATGAAATAAAGTAAAGAGGGAAATTTTTCCTCGTATTTCCAATAAAAAAAATAACTAAAAATTTTGATGTTAAGCTTTTGTTAATGAAGTGGTTAACTGAACACAAAGAATAGTTATTGTATTTCTTTCAAATATAACGGATACATCGTTTTAACTCTCCAATGCACAGAAATACATGGTTGCGAAATTATTCAATTAATAAGACAACTATTTTAAATATTTTATTTTAAAACTCAACGCATTTTTACTTGTAGTAGAAACGTTTCATATGCATTAGTTACAAATTTTAAAAAAATTAAGTTCAAAATTCATTTTTAAAAATGTTTCTATTATTTCACTCCGATTTACAAAACTCCTGTGTAGTATAGGATTAAAATAAAATTGATTTAGATAACTGTTTAGAAAACAAGAGAAGGGTTTTAGTTGTAAAAGTCAAAGCACACATAAGTAAAAAGAAAATGACTGCAGACACTGATACAGATTTTAAATTCCGTGTCTCAATTCTTTAACAAGCATTTTTAAATGCATCTTGCAAACCTAATGGCACGTTTAAAATCATTAGCTAATAAAATCAACTAAAGAGAAAACTATTAAAAAAAAAGATATCTAATTAAATTATCACAGAAAATCTACATGCAAGCAGAAAGGAGAAAAAAGCCTATTTCCTTTTTTTTAAAGCTCTTGTCAAAAGTTTTCAATAAACCATCTGTCCCTCCCTCCTCAATTTTCAAATACAAACTTTCTCAATTCTAAAAACACTATTTTTTATTATCATTTATTACCCAACTAAAAATTGTTTAAATATTTAAAACAACAAACTTTATCATGTAATAGAAGACACATAAAACACCCATCAAAAACACTCAATGACAATGAACTGCATTTATATAGTCAATGCTTATAAGATCTATTATGAAAGACTTCCATCCTATATCTATCGACCCAGATCCACTGGGGATAAAGTTTCAAATGAATCTTCGCCTCGTATGAGCATTTTTCTTGCAGGAAGATAGATAAAATTTGATATATTATTCTGCAGCAAAATTTACATCATATGCAGAAAAAGCACATTCATCTTTCATGAGATTCTAGTATCTTAAAACTATTAATATAAATGCTTATATGAGTATTATATTCTCTTAGTGTTAGTAGTGCAATGTTAAAAAAGTAAGAAACAAATAACTCCTTATTACAAGCTAAAAATGTACAATTTACGATGTGATTAAGGAAAAATTAAAGTGGAATGTGTAAACATAACAAAAATAAAAAAAATTTAAAATCACTCCAGGCAAAAATTCAGACCCTATGGTCAATTAAAACACAAAACAGACATCTAAAATTTTAAAATTCACTTTAAAACCCACTTTGGGGGTTCTTACTATCTAAATTGAATTGAAAGAAAAACCACAACACTAAGCATTGATATATATAAAAACAATTTTGATTTTTTTTGTACCTGTCGCATATATTTAAAAAACTCCCTTTTCCCTCAAATGTTTGAGGAATATTATTTAGGACAGCAATTTTAAGTAAAATGTTATGTCACAACCAAAAAAATATATATTAAAAATCCTAATTTTTTTCACTTTTTTACATATAAATGCATACAGCAAATATCTCCTTTAAAAAAACCTAAAGAAGTAAACACATATGTACAACTGAATGATGTCCAAACTTTGAAGATTTAGAACGTAAAATATTCCAATCTCAGAAGTTTTGAAATAATTCCTAAAAAATCAGGAAAACAATGATAAAAAAATGTCATATCCACAGCCAGCAGCTGTATCTTCCTAAAGCACAATTTGTGGTAGTTGACTGTACACTTCCATTTCATATAAAGCTGTATATTGTACTTTACATTATCCACACAACAGTGCATCGTAGGAAATTGGAATGGATTATGTCGATATTTACAAGCCACTGATAAAAAAAAAAAAATACTCTGGAACATTTCACATATTCATTGCTTTTCAGCTCACTATTTCTCAACACAAATTCAAATGATCCACATGTCAACACTCAGATTTGTCTTCTACTACTAGTTGCGCAGTATCCTTATCTGTGTCTACTGTCATAGGATCCAAAGCAGATTTTCTTAGCTGCAGAACAGCTGGTGATGATTTGGTCTTTTCAGCTGCTTTGGCCTCTGATGGCACTTCGTACAGCTGTGAATTTTTATCATTCGGTGTTGTGCCTATGACGTCATACATGGGGTTGCTGAAATCGGTGGGTTTGTCAAAGTCACCAAGGTTGAAATGTGTATCAAGAGGTTCCTGTAAAATAAAAGTGGTATGAAAATTAGGAGATTTTTTTATTTTAAAAGCACAATTATGTTTTACTGCCGATTGCCAGGCAATTCATCGCTAACAGATTTAGATTACGGAATATCGTACAATCCTGCATTACAAGCAAGCTGGATTTAAATTAGAGCTTTTACATATAGAAAGAAAATAATTGATTTAGTTGTCTACAGACAGGAATAGCTTCATGCGTTTAAGGGTTTTTTTTTTTTAATTTAAAAATGACTCAAAATGAAGCAGGAGGGAGACCAAAGCAAAATTTTCTGCTTGGTTAAAGAAATTCTCTGAAGATAATCCCTTAGAAAGATGTGGTGCAAATAGAACTATTGAAAGGAAGATCCATGTTATGAAGATGGAGTTTAGAGGTGTAAATTAAAGATGGTTATTAGGAGAAATTCATGCTAATAACACTGGACAACAACCATTTTGTTGCCCGTATGATTTTAGCTAATTCTTATGTACTTTCACACTCTGAATTCGAAAAACCAATCAGAATTTGTCTATCACCCTCCAATTTTATGCAACATGAACTCTCACTAAAACCTCTGTCCGCTCCTTTCTTTTATTTTAATCAATGTCGTAGCCAGGATATTTTTTTTGTTGCCTTTGAGATTTTAACTGATAATAGTGTTTTTATGGTCACTGAACCCGAATATAATCTCGAAAAACCTCTATAACACACTGTTTTTCAGCAACACTACTCGTAATTGCTTACAAGTACATAGAAAATGTCATTGAAATATATCGGATGTTGTGTCAAAAGTACTTTCTGAAAAAATTAATTGCCAGCCAAGAAGTTAAAGTTTGGGTTTGAAATACTCTTACAAATATAATTTTCATAAAGAAAAGGCTCTATGTCAAAAATTATAACAGGCGTTTTTGGATCGAGAGTCCTGCAACGCAAATACGATTCAATGCATGAGCCACTTTCTAAGGACAGATGTTTCTGTTTGGCAGCACATGGAAGCTTTTGCCAAGATGGTGATGTCATATTTTGTGATGATGTTGACTCGTCGTTTAAGGCTCTAGAACTACAACATAACCCTCAAGAATGGTGTTTGTTTATAGACTCTTCAAAGATCAGCTTAAAAGCAGTTCTGTTACACAATGGTAACCATCACCCTTCAATTCCCGTAGAATGTAGCTGTTCGTATGAAAGAAACATACGAAATCTTGAAGCATATGTTGTCCAGTATTGAGTACAGCAAGCATTCTTGGCATATACGCGCTGACTTGAAAGTGATTGCCGTCTTAGTTGGATTGCAAGCAGGCTATACCAAGTTTTTTTTTTGCTTTCTGTGCCAGTGGGACAGAAAAAAAGCACTACATCAAGAAAGTGTGGCCCAAGCGACAATTCCTCATACCGGGTGTGAAGAATGAAAAGAACGAACCACTATCTGCCTCAGAAAAAATTCTCTTGCCTCCATTGCACATCAAATTAGGTTTGATGAAGAATTTTGTTAAAGCGATGGGCTGTGGAGGAAGTGGATTTCAGTACTTACGTCTGAAGTTTCCAAAAGTGAGTGTAGAAAAAATTAAGGAAGGTATATTTGTTGGGCCTCAGTTTAGACAACTAATGAAATCCGGTGTTTGAGAGTAAGCTGACTAAGAATGAAGCCCCAGGAAAGTTAGAAGAAAAATTCTTCGGAAATCACAAAGCGGAAGACTAAGGCAAATCGTCAATAACTTGCTTAAAGGTCTACAAAACCATGGGATGCAACATGTCGTTGAAAATCCATTTCTTGTACTCACACTTAGAATTCTACCTTGAAAACCTTGGATCAGTAAGCGACGAGCATGGTGAACAGTTCCATCAGGCTATCTCGAATATGGGAGCTCGTTACCAAGGGAAATGGAATCCCAAAATGTTAGCCGACTATTTTTTGACATTTAAAATGGATATTCCTCAAGCTAAGCACAGTCGATAGGCCAACTACACAAGAAAGTGAAGGTTTGTAAAATTTTAATATGCCTGTGTAAATATTGCAAGCTGAATATGATTTCCTAATGTATATAATAAGAGTTACTACGTTGCTCAAAAACTATGGGTGATTGAAAAAAACGGTTAACAGATTCGAAATCATGGCACAAAAATACATAGGTATAACCCTTTCTTTCTCAAGCAACATGAAAAAAAATTTTTTTGTTGTCCAGTGTAATGGGTGATACATATGATTAAAGAGTAGAAAATATACAACATATGTCAGAACAGACAACAAAAGAACAAATCCTAACCAAAACAACTTGTACGCAGTAAAAAGCATTTGGGTTGTATCTTATGAAAAAGGTGACGATGCAGAAACAAAGTATGTAACCACTCCTTATCCCCAATAAACATATATAGTACATGGCAAAAAATACTGATTGACATAAAGTCAGATAAAATTAGCTTTAATGGCAGGAACAAAATTTTTTAACGCAATTTTTCTTTTAACTAAAAACAGAATAAAGAAGCATGCAGTTTCAAGAGAGACTTTTTTCCAATTTACAAGCCAGATGACGAAAATTCTATTTGAAATGTATTGCAAACAGAAAAAATTTGCATAAAGAACTTAGACTAAAGGATTATTTAAATCAAGTAAAACATTTATCACTTTTATTCAGTACAGAATTCTAATTTAAATAAGAATTAATGCAAAACTTTCTTGAATATAAAAGAATTGTTTAGCATGCAACACTGAAGACTCTTGACTCAACATTTAAACTTGTCAACTGGCAATTATAACATTAAATGTATGCAAAACCCTCAGTAGTTAATGCAATTAAATTCTGCCTTACCTCCGTCATAGTTTCGGCAGGTCCATTTCTACCCATGAAAGTGGGAGAGAACTCTACATTTGTTCCACTTCTAAAGGATACACTCTGATTGCTGCCACCAAAGCCTCCAGGTTTCCTATTGTACAAAAGTAATATTTTTTAGTTCATCTCCAAATTTTTAAAAAACTTCATTTCATTATGAAAATGAATATCAAAGAAATTTACTTTAGCAAATTAATTTCAAAATAATGAAATGTAAACTATTTCCCAAAAATTACAAAGCTTCTGAATATTACTTTAAAAATCATTCAAGTCCCTTGATAAACTATTTAACCTTTACCCATAACTAATGTCCAACAACATTGATTGTTTATGAAATTTAAAAAAAACTACACATTTAAAGCTATTAACATTTGTTGTTTTGAAAATTATCTTTAAAAAAGTGGATTAAATGAAAAGTATTACCATTTAAGGGTGTTTTACCAAGCTCAATCAAATTATGAAAACCTTAAGAGGAAATGGAACCCCCCCCTTGAAATATTTGAAAAATATTTAAAAACCTCAAACCCACTAATTTTACTTATAGAAGTCTTAAAGTAGTTCTCTCAAAACAGGTTGCAAGTGAAATTCGGAAAACTTCATTTAATGACAAAAATTCTTCCAAACTATAAACAAATCTTAGTAAAAAAAAAAAAAAAACAGTTACCGAAAAACATTTTAAACCAAAAAAAAGATAAAATAAATAGGATATAGCTTTAACACATTAGCTACCACAACTCCTGTACGAGATTCAAAACATCTATCTAAATAGATTAACCCTTTTCTGCCATCTCTCAATTACAGTAGAGAAGGGGTCATCTAATTAGATTATAGGTATGAATCGGATTTGATTCATATGGCGATTAATATGTTAAAGATCAACTTAAGTAAACCAAAATATATATACTTACAAGTGACGCTTCTTAAATAGGTAAAAGACGAATACACCACCAAGGAGTACAAGTAATATCACAAAAATGGGAATGACAATTGCAGCAACACCTGTAAAAGTTGCAAACACATTTGTAGTGTTTTCATTAAGACAGAGAAAAAGAAACAGATTTTGGATAAATAGCACAACAAACTTTGAGAAATCATTTTTAATTCAAATGCATATAAATGTTTTTATAAACTAAAATAATTTTTTTAGCCAAGTATTCCAAAATATTACTTTATTTGCCATATGCTTTGAACACATTTCTTAAATTTATACTGTCAAATATTGGCACTTTAATTCACATGAATTAAATCTTTTCCATACATTAAAAAAAGACTTAAATGCATTAAAGATATATGGATAAACTTAATACATACTGCCACCTTGTACATGAGAATGAGCTTCATTTGTAGGAGAATATTCTTCACAATGTATACCACTGAAATTCTCAGCACAGAGACAATTCACTTTATTATTTTCATCTGCATGGCAATGTCCTCCGTTCTTACAAGGACAACGATAAGGTTGAGGTTTGGGTGTTTCAAATCCTGAAAATGAAAAAAAAAAAAAAATTCGCAAATCTGTAAACAGTACTTACTAATGAATGGAAGGAAACACAGAACGTGAATATCCATGAGAACAGTCTAGAGACAAATAAGTTAATGCATCAATTCAACCATTCACGATTCACAACAAATGTTTCCATATAAAAATCTTACACTGTACTTCCTATTAGAATCAATTTGTGCTGTGTAAAGTCTTATTTTCAACCTTATAATTATATCCAGTAAAAAATGTTGCAATTATAAGTCTTACCAGCATTGCACGAGACAACCCCAAGAACAGACATAGGAGAACCGTCGGGACAGGCACATCGATATCCACCAGGAATGAGTAGGCAAAGATGAGAGCAGGCATCCTCAGGACAACGATTTTTAACTGAAAGATACAAGTATTGCACATGAAAATCAAACACTTCTTACAATTTTAGTTTTGTTGGGCAAAATCAAATTTTTATAGCACACAACAGATTACTTCTTTCAAGTAAGAATGCATGAATATTCTTGCACAACAAATTGGAAGAAAATAGTCTATCCATACAGTGGCTAGTGCAGGTAAATACTAAGTGGGTGGGGGGGCAAAGCTGAGGCATAATATCGCTTCCACACCCCTTGTTGTATTGGACTTAAAATGTGAAATAGATGAACTACTATTCTATCTTTATGGCACCCAGGAAGACCAATGCTAAATACATCTGTATATCTAGTCCCCCATCACAATACCATGGCCTTATAATAAAAATTCAAATAAGTCGACAAACTTCTCATATTGAAACTGGGGGAACTTCTTTTGGATAGGCCTAGTAATTTTGAACCATGCTAAGACGACGAGCTTGACATCATAGTCAGTACACTATCTCCAAATATGTGCACTACACCAGTGGGAGGGGTATTTGATTCTGACAAATTGAATATGCATGATTCTTGTGTAGATGGATTTTCGGCAAAATCAGGTATGGAACCCATGGTTCTCAGTTCTCGAAACCCAAACTCTTACCAACTCAGCGATCGTGGCCCAAATTCAAGAAGTAATATTTACATTGAACTTTTTAACATGGACTAAAAATTATTCAGAAGTGTAAAAAAGATAGAACATTTGCAAATAAGTTTATTTAAATCAAATAGTTTTCAATAGAATACATTACAACATGAAAAAAAAGCTCTTGGTAAAAACAGCTTCATAAAACAAATATTTTAAAAAAAAGAACTAAATGTTGTAAAATGCATTCATCTAAACCATATACAAGTAAAAAGGAGGAAAACTTGTTCAGACACTGTAGGTGTCACTGCAGGATAGAGAAGAGAAAAGTTTTCCTTTTATTAATTTGAATTTTGTATTATAAAAGAAAAGTTTCTGCTTTCCTACTTTGTACCTCTAGTATTTGCGCTGAATCGCAAAATTCTAAAATGCACATTTTTAATTCTTTTGCAAACTACTCCTAATGATTTAACACAGCCAGGATTTATGACATTCCTTACATCTTCAGAGAGTTTCTGAAATACTCATTTTGCAAGAATTAAAAGGGGTATAAAAAAGATGAAGAATAATTTACCAGATGTGTTGTAACGAAGTGGATGGTATATTTTAACAGCTGTTGGTACTTCAATGCCACGTCTAACTCTGACTTTGACTCCACGACCAAATTTGTCATTTTTCCAGATTTCACCAGAATCTCTAGTTAGCCAGTAAACATGATCTTCAAAAAGATCTAATGATATTGGATGGTTAAGACCTGAAATGAAAATATCTTTTAGAACAAAAATAATGATGAAAATGACAAAAATGAATCATATCATTAGCTGTTTAAAATTTTTATTTACATCAACAATGATGAGTTTAATCAAATCCACATATTATTTACATCAAACGAAAAATGATAGTGCTTGGATATTTAAAAGAAAATTAGAAATATGAAATTGCAAACAGTTGAGTAATAGAGTCAGTTTTAATAAATCACTTGAAGATACTGAAGTAATTTTAATTTTAAATAACTTTAACTTATCCAATAAACTAGGTATTAAATAAAATTTTCCCACAATAGATATATAGATTAAAAATTAATAGTCATATAAGGACTTTAATAAATATTGGAACTTTATTAATTACACCTAACAGCAAATTCAAAACTGGATAATTTAGTTGATTATATTTATTGAATTTGTTTAAATAAAATTACCTGAAAGGATTGTTACTCTGTCTGTTCCATCCATTTTGACAGTCTCTATGGTATCCAACTTAGTGTCACACCAATACAGTCGATGGCCTCCGGCATAATCTATTGTCATGCCTGTAGGATATCCAAGACGGTCACTGACTAATATTTTACGCTTGCTACCTTCCATCCATGAACCTTCTATTTTGGGAGCAATGCCTGCATCTGTCCAGTACATGAATCTAAAGAAAGATCAAATAATTAAGGAACTGCTACCGAGTACCAATGGAAAAAAATGAATATAAATAATTTTAGTTTCCATTAAGTACGATTCTGTAAATTTTAATTTAAAACATTCAAAATCTACTGATAATTAACAGTCTGCTTACTGAAAAAAGGGAGTGCATTAGTCAAGCATAAAAGATTTAAGATCAATGGAATATTAGTGCACAGTTAAATTAAAAATAAATAACAAGAATAAAATTTTTAGTTTTGGTTTTAAAAGCTTATCAAAAGGACTAGTACAATTGTGATTGGAAATATTAGGTTCAATGGATTCACTTCTGTCAAACACAAGCTGTACTTTAAAGCCAGAGAGTGTGAAATGTATCTTTCTTTTTCTTCTATTCTAGTTTTGAGTATAAGATTATTTCTAAAGAATTTTTCTAGAAATAGTTTTATTCTCAAAAAGAGGAAAGGATGACCCAAGTCTGACTTTGTGATTTTTCATGACAGGCAAATAACAAGTAACAAAAGCAATATAATTTCATAATTATTGTTCAGTTTTATAAGGAAGTGCACATAAAATGAAGAATATGAAATTTATATACCCATATTCTGGATCTAAAGCTAAAGATGTGGGCTGTTCTAGACCATAGGTGACAATTGCATGTCTGTAACGGCCATCTAGTTCACTTACAAAAATGCGGCCTTTGGGTCTTGTACTTGAAAGCTCAGTATCCATCCAATACAAATGACTGAAAAAGGAATTAATAAAATGCATATTAATTGTTTTTAGAAATCCTCAAACCCATATTTTAAAATTACAGTTGTATAGATCTTAGTTACATACATATATAATACATATAAAATGATTTAAAACTGCTAAAACAGCTCATTTTTTAAATTTCTCCAATTTAGAATTTAAGTCAGACAACTTTCATTTTCTAAAGATATTTCATGAAGTTCCAGTTTATTGAAAATAAATTTCCTAATAGACATTTAAACTCTGCAGAATTTTTTTTTTCTGGTATTCGGTCAGAAAAATAGGATACTGATATTGTCCAATATCCATATTTCTCAAACTTTGAAGGGAAAAAAAAAAAAAAAAAACATTCAATTCTCTTATACAAAAAAAAGCACTTTCTTACACTCAGAAAAACAAAACGACTAGAATTTAAAGGAGATAAATATAAAGGTTTAGATAATGAATGATTTTGATAGATAATGTACTTACCCACTAACCCAATCAACAGCCAAGGCAGATGGCTTAGTCAACCCTTTAAGATCCAGATTTTGTGGGTAACCTGTAAGTTCATCTGGGTACATGATATCAGGAATAAAGGATCGTTTTATTGTCTTTTCTGAAGTGTCTGTCCAATACAATATACCTGCAAAAACATTAAAGTATGAATTTAATGAACTGATGATAGCACATACATAAATTGAAAACCATCATTCAAATTACACATTACATTCATAAATTAAAATTCTTAAGGCAACAATATTTGAACTGAAACATTACCTTTATTTACGTCATAATCAATTGATTGAATTCTGCTCTCTCCTGTTATGAAATCAAATTGATGGTCCATGGTAAACTGGAATGCTTTTACCTCAGAACTAGATGCATACATAAGAATTGGAGGAGCACCTAGAAGTGAAATGTTCAAAGAAGGTTTTAAGAAATTTGAAACAAATTTGAAACACACAAGTAACCTTCTACACCATTTCAAGACAATTTAAAGAAACCTTTCATTTGTGGCATAGAGAGCAATATATAATGAGAAAAACTAAGACAATTTTCAAAATTTAAATACAGCAAATGAAACAGTGAGCAACATATTATAAAATGCAGCCATTTTGCTCACGTAAATGAATAAAAGAATATAATTATGCTGCTTAAGAATCATAGTGGATATAAATTTCAGTTTCTGCAAAGAAAACTTTTCTTTAAATCATATCTACATCTACATGAAATGCATTTCATTACATTCTACCTTTTTTCATGAGAATATGTGTACATTTTTTTAAAGTCAATTTTCCAGAAAGTTGGTATAAATATAGCAGTTTTAAATATTTCAATCAACTAATAAGATAATACATGATTATACCAAATACTGTACAAAGTAGGACGGATATAACAAGCTTTCTATCTGTAGCCCACTCATTTAAGAAATCATTACTGACATAGTCTACAGTCTGTACTAAATTTAAACTGACAATTTTTACATCTATTTATTGCTCAGAAGATATATAATCTACATTGGAATAAAAAAAAGTCACACTTATTAAATCAGTTTTCCAAATTCTGTAACAAACATTTGTGTTAGACAACACAACCTAAATGTATATTTTTGAAACTTATTTGCCCTTCAAAGTTGAACAAATGAGCAGAATCTATGAATTTGTCTCAATTTTTTTTTTCATAATAACAAAAATTATGAAGATTCTACTTACCGTTTGCGGCACAATGCCCTCCATAATATTCATATCCATAATTACATGAACATTCATATGAACCTTCTGAATTCGTACAAATTTGAGAGCAGTTGTGACCAAATTTAGCACATTCGTCAACATCTGAAAACAAAGTTAAAAATGCATTATTAGATTTTAACACCATTTAAAAAGTAATACTGATACATTATCAGAATTTACATAAATTATACATTTATAGATGTTTCACACTTTTGCAGAAATAAGGGTTAATTTATAAAAGACATTTGTTTAATTATACTAGTCTCAGATTTAAAAACCCATTTTATCTACGCAATCAATTTTTCCTTTCAGAAAATTTATGTTAAAAAACGTTTACTGGATTCAGAGACAGGAAAGAATTTAAAGACTCTTTTTACTTTCTCGTATACGAAGTATACAAAAAGAAAGTATTTCAATTGTCAAAAAATTCGAACTCATGATTTTGACGAATCTCCACGTTTTTGACCTAATTTAAATTAACATCATATTTAAAATAATGTATGAATTTGAATATACTAGATACATTATATCACCAATCTCAAATGAGAAAATGAAAACAGATTTACAACAGAAAACTCAAAGATTAATTTATGAACTTACCAACACAAATTTTTGCATCTTCATGGTTAACTTTATAACCTTTAGGGCAAACACAGATGTATCCTCCACCAGTCAAAGATGTGCAGTTATGTTGACAACCTCCTCGTCGAACACTATCGCAAGTGCCAAGATCTACAAAAAGTTAAAAAGAATTTAAAAAGTTGAACCTCTATGACGCAGTAACCATTTCAGTTAAAACTGTAATGCTGACCCTTTTCATACAAAATAAATGAACCAAAACAATTAAGGAAAAGCAGTGATAATTTAATTTCTAAGAATTGCTTTTCATTTTAACCAACAATACAATGTATAGTTGCAACTTTTGCCACCCAGGGTGGATTTGCAACGTGCTGTCCTTGTTTTACAAGTTACATAGTGCACATAAACTTCAAAATAAAAATAAATTCCAAGAAAAAAACATTAATAACATAATTCATCATTTGACACTATGAATCTAAAGAGATAGGTTGTGAAATCGGGCATGCAACATCAATATTTAAATTTCGCATACCAGCAATTTACTGATGACAGGCAAAAAATACGAATTAATTGCATTAGTTATTTTCTGTGTATAAATTATTTATTTTCACACATTCAAGCTAGTGTCGATGCTCTTCTTAGTTATAAAAACGTTTTCCTGCATTTTGCAGCCCTTTCTGAAGTGCCGCCCAGGACCGACTGCAAAAATAACCATGTGAATTTTACAGTTTCACTGCTTGTGGATATCTAAATGCTATTTTCATATGGCTTATACTTACATGGATATTTATATGACATGTATTTTATGGTACATGGACCATTTTTTGGCTGTTTTGCATCAAATACATAGTTCAGGGGTGAAAACAGCAAAGATACAGAAAAGAGGAAAATTCACGAGAGTAGCTACATTTTTACGTGAATAGCAACATACATTAAGGAAGAGATAAGTAAACACTTATTAATGAATGATTTAATCATCACAAAAAAAATTAAGAAACAAAAATGATCTTGCTTACAGCCATGTATGAATTTTTTCAATTACAAATACTTATTCTTAACATTATAAAATCAATGTTTTTTTACTCACTTTCTTAAAATAGATACAATTAATAAATAATATTTTATACTATCAATAATTTTTATAAAATTCATATAATAAACCTAAAATATATAAATCAGATTTTGCTTTATAAAAGAAAAAGGCACAAAAGAGTCCAGCCTAAATATCAGTTTACAAATAATACAAAAAAGCGGAAAATCGCGGATCCGCGGAGGATTTTCACCCCCGATAGTTTCAACATAATCATATTTATAATTAAAATCTGTATGAACTACCAAATAACAACTGATGAAGCATATAATTGATGGTATGCACAACCCTCTTCTCTTAAAAAGTATTTCTCAGTTATTACACACCAAGCTGGCAGAAAACATAAGCTCACACCTGTGCTTCTTCACAGAAAAAAAGATAATTCAGCCATTGCATCTATTAGCACTAATTAAAAATAAACCATTAATTTTTTATAGTATATATATTCCTTTTACTTACGGCAACCACGTTCATCAGAAAGATCACCACAATCATCTTCTAAATTGCACACTTCAGTCAGTGGAATACATTTTTCAGTCAGACACTTGAATTCATCAGATGAGCAAGCTACTGGAGGTTGCTCACACATAGTATGATTGTTTTCATCAGAACCATCACCACAATCGTCCCTGCCATTGCATATATCCCAAATCATAATGCATCGATGGTTGGCACACTGGAATTTATGGCTCACATCACAAGCAATGCCACCTAGAGAAAAGTTGAATTTATCACTTACTGTAAATGAATTATTGTATCTTTTGTATTCTACTTCATGGGAAAAAACGAACCTACTCTTTATGGAAAATAGAACCAGACCTAAGTTAAAGTTCTACAAGGAAAGGAAGATGCCTTTTAAATGTAACTTTTATACTGCAGTAAATTAAAATAGATTTACCCCAGTTTCAGTTAAAAATGCATTGATAATTATCTTCAACAGGGGGAAAAAAAACAACAAGATAATAATGTGACAAGTGCTAAGCACATATTCAACTTTAGGCAATTTAAATATTTTCTTTACTTTGAAAAATACACTCCATTTTATGAATACAAATTACATTTAAAAACTTACCACACATATCTGGTTTTTCATCAGATCCATCACCACAATCATCATCTCCATCACATAGGAAATCTCTACGTATACAAACCTGTAAAGAAAATTCAGTATTTTTTAAATATATACAATATTAAAAATTACTTTCCCATTATAATGTCACATGAAATTTTCCTTACTGTGTTGTTACACTGGAACATATTTTCTTGACAATATTTTCCATCTGGGTACCTTGTTGGACATCCAATTTCATCAGATACATCACTACAGTCCTTGTTGCCATCACATTTTAGACGGCTGGCAATACAGTGGCCACTATTACACTTAAATTGTTCAGCCTAAAAGAAAAATTAGATGAACTGTAAATCTAGAGATATTTTAATGTAATTTTTCCATGACAAACATAATTATTTTAAAGAATTTACAACTCTACAGAACTGGCAAGTATCACGAACTATGATACACTTAAACTGGAAACTTAAGAGGAAGATACATCCCAAGTTTGAAAAAGAAGCACTAAGTTGGACAATTTCCATCAATAATTCAATGACAGACAGCTTAAATTGATACAAATCACTTTTGCATTATAGAGAACAAATTACATTAATGTTTCCATCTTTACACTTGAGACTTGTCTTGGCTCTTTCTAACAGTGAAGCACCAGGGTTGTTAGAGGAGCTATAACACCATTCCAGCACTGCTTATTTATTTTTTCAGAAATAAATAAGAAAATTATAAGGTACCCCTTTAAAATAGCACAATTTGTCTAATCCTTACCACCAAAATATAATGGATATTTCATAATATTCATTAAATAATTCATATAAGTAATTAGCCATTGTTAAGTGGTGGTAGAAAGGGGCAAAAACATTAAGGTCACAAACATTTAAAGTATTTTATGTTTTGATTCTGAAAACTTCTATATATTATTTACCCATATCATGATTTTAAATTGAAAGCAATTAATTTTAATATAGCCTAAAATTAACATAATTTTTAAAAAATATATTCTTTAGCATTTTCATTATATGCATGTTTTATTTATTGTTGATCTAAAATAAAATGTACAGTAATTACAAAATATGCACTGCTTCATTGTTGCCATTTTTAAATGCAAAAAAAAAAAAATGTGGTTTGATCCCCTGCTAACCTTCTTTATCACCCACTCCAATCTGTCCCTCACCCAACAATACCACCCAGGTCAGAGCTGCTACACAAGTCACCCACTGCTTAATTTTCAATTACACCCCTGTAAAGCAACTACTTTACAAGTTAAACAATGAACATATAATCTACAAGTGATAATAAAGTTTAAAATGAAAAAAGTGATTCAACAAATAATTTTTAATATCAATTTTCAACTATTTATATAAAAAAATAAGATCATACAGCTAAAAATTAGTGAATAAAAATTTCACGCTCATTTTTATAATCGCATATGAAAAATAATGTCAAATATTAAAAAAATTAATCATTTATAACTCGGACAAACATATTAACTATCTCCAAAATTCTGATCTGTACCAAGATGCATTATATTAAGAAAAGCAACTTACAGCACATTCGTAAGTTAAGCAACCTTCCTCATCCGATCCATCATCACAGTCGTCGTCATGATCACAGCGCCAACGCATTGGAATGCATTTTTTATTTTTACACTGGAATTCACTTTCTGTACACTCGCGATATAATTCAGCTACAGAGAAGGGAAAGAAAAACTAATGCATAAAAAGGAGTTATAGAATACACAAAAATTTATAAAATATGTTCTAAAAGCAGTCTAATAAAAGTACCCTAATAGTCATGTTATTAAACTAAAAAAATTGCACAAGCAGACAATAGTACCTTATGTAAGCAACGAGTAAATCAATGGTAAATTTGTAGTATGCTCCCTCAGGACAATTTTTTTCCCCAAAAATCAAAACTAATGTATTTAAAAGGCAATTTCTGAATAACAAATACTTGGGTTAAAAAGAAAGCAAAAAACTATTTAAAAATGATAATACTGAACGATTCTACTTAATTCGAAAGATAGTATATTCTAAATAAAGTTTTCCCTACTATTTGTATACTATATACTGTAAAAATCACTTTATTAGTTCTCTAAAATCAAATTTCTCATTCCTTTTTTTCATAAATGAAATGCACTCTGTCTCCTTTTTCTCCTCACACATTAATAATTATTGAAAATTAAAGAACTTATAAAAGCAAATACTTACTGCAGATGCTTGGGTCTTCATCTGAATTATCCCCACAATCATCTTCAAAATCACATCGCCATCGCAGAGGTATGCACCGTTTGTTCTTGCATTCAAAGTCACCTGCTTGGTGACACTTGGGACAATAGACAGGATCAGTTTCATCAGAATTATCTCTGCAATCATCCTTTCCATCACAGAATAACCAACTAGGGATACAACGGTAATTTCCAACAGTTGGACACTTTCGCCATCCTGTTGTACAGTTTTTGTTTCCTACAAATAAAACAAGACTGAATAACAGAAAAATAATCAAGCTTGGTTGATTTTACTTCAGGCAAACAAATTATTCCACATCAAATCCGTAAAATCAATAAGCACTTTCAAACAAATATTCTTGTTACATTAATTTGCCATCTAAACCATATTTAAAAAGCTTATTTTTAGCAGAGATAAGGCTCCAAAAGCTGGGACATAAAAATATAGCAATCTTTCTAAAAATGGAGCACAACTATTTTTTATACTTATTCATTCAAGATTATTGAAAAAATTAAGTTGGATAACTTTTGATAAAAATAGAGGTAGTTGACAACTCATTATATAAATTTTTTGTTTATATAACTATATTAGGGAGTAAAAAAAAAATGAAGTGAACTTACTACATCTGTGTGATGGTTCATCAGAGTTATCACCACAATCGTCATCAAAGTCACAATACCAAAGTTTGGGTATGCATTTGCCATTATTACACTTGAATTGTGTCTCAGAATCGCATTCCTTTTTATCTATAATGAGAAAATCAATTTAAATTGAATGTTTAATCTTCCACTTTTTCATAAAAAACATTGTTACATTAATGCTGCATATAAAATTAATGTCATATACTCGAAATATCACACTAGTACAGTTATTGCCAACAAGCAGCTTCATGAGTAAAGAATATAAATTAGAGAAAAAAGGTTATCTTGTGACCTAAAACTATCCTCTGGCTGTAAGCTTAACCAAGATCAATCCAGAAAACTGGTAGACCAATGTGCACTTTAGTAGTGAATTGCTTATTGCAGTTTAGGCTGACTGGTGCAGAATGCCAATTTTCTTCAAGTAAAATATAACTGTGGGCTGGTTTCCTCTGAAAGTCTTCAGGAAGGCAATCTGCCCCCATATATTGGAGCTAACTCAGATTTTGGGCCCAAATGCTACCCAATTACTCCAAGGTTGCTTTGACCGACAGAAGATGCTACACATCGCCCCCTGCATCACAAGTCATTGATTCATGACTTGGCTAGACATAAGGAAGTAGAATAAGTAGGATTATAACCATGACTACGACAACATTACACGATGTATACAAAACATACTCATGGCAGATTCCAATCTTAACACAGAATTGTGCCTTATCCAGGTAAAAATTAATGCTGAGCATCTCCAAAGGTTAACTTAAAGGCATGCAAAAATTCCCAATGGAATTTATAGAGCAAGAGTTTCGCAGTTTCACTCCCTTGAGTTCTTTAGTTAAAAAATAATAATAACACTGTAAAGAGAATGAGCAGCAAATAGAACTCAGGTTTAATGAAAACAAGAATCAAAAACTCACGACACAAAGCTGGATCTTCATCAGAACCATCAGGACAATCTTCATCTCCATCACAATGCCATGCTTCTGATACACAGCGCCCAGTACTTTTGCATTTGAAGGCATGTTCTCCACAATCATGAACTAAAATGATAGAATTATAGAAGCCTTATTTTCTATTTTAAAAAAATTAAAAATTGTGTAAAGCACTACTAAAAGACAAAAGTAACAATGATAACTTCAGTTCATAAAAAGGACTAATAATTTAAAACTATTCCATGTAGAAGTGGTTCACTATTTAATCACAAATTCTGTAAATAACATTTTTAGGAAAAAAATTTGTCTTACATTTAAAGTTCTCAAAGTACTACCTACAATTTTTTTTTTAATTTGAAAATTTTAAAAATAGCTCACATTTTAAAAAATCAAATGAACCTTCTATTTTCAATAAAAATACCAACTTTTATCAACTTGCTTGAATAATTCTGAATACAGTAAAACTATACTTACCACAAAATTCTTCATCAGATTTGTCACTACAGTCAGCAGTGCCATCACAGATACGGATTCTTGAAATGCAGCTTTGGTTGTTACGGCATTGAAATTGGCCTGGTTTGCAGACAAAAGGTGCTGCAAAATATTTCAAGTACTATTAAAATGAAATGTTTTGATGCAAATTACACAATCAGATGTTTTGAACCGAAACCCGAGATGTTTTAAATATGAAGAGGGAAGAAGTATTTTTTCAAGAATAAGGACTACACAGGCTTGTAGAGATTGACGTTCAATCACCCAAGGTTAATAAAGATGAATGAGTCCAAACGATCCATTTGGTGTTATCAGTCGAGGAACGTGGGAAGTTGATAAGTATATAAAAGGTTAGTGTTTCGCATACCGGATAAGTGGAGGTAAACATATTGAGAAGAAATGGTCATTGTATCCATGAGTTGTGCAACAGAAACTAGAGAAACATTTTTAAAAATTAAAGATTAAGGTGTCAGTAAGTGTCTTGTTTACACTAAGAAAAAAATGGAACAGCCAAAAGGAAGTTAAAACAGGATTGTCCCATCTAGCACTTTTAATACAAAATATCACATAAAACATAATGAAGATTAACTTACGACAGCCAGCTTCATCAGATCCATCCCTACAATCTTTGTTGCCATCACATCGATAATAGATAGGAATGCATCTTGAATCTCTGCCTTCACACCTATGTTGACCAGCAGTACAGTTGGGAAGACAAGTGGATGGAACGGATGCACCTTCCAAATTGAACTTTGGTATTGATATAAAATTATCAGGGCAAGCACAAGTGTATGATTGACCTCCTGGAGCAATAAGGCAGAGATTTGAGCATCCACCATTATTCCGACCACAAGGATTAGTGTCTGCAAAAATGAGAAATTTTCCTCAATTACAGAATACTTGCAGGAACAATTTAGATTTGAACACCTAAATTTTACATTAATATTTTATGACTGCATAAAATAATTTGCTGCTTTTATATGCGACACATTAGAAAATTATAACAAATAATTATATTTTCACACAACAGAATAGTTAACACATGCTCCTGTATAAAAATTAAATTTGAAGATCAAAATATATGAAAAATGGAGAGATGGAAAAGGTTCTTGAATTTACATTGTTGTATGCACCTTTGGTAGCACACAGGATAGGGTAGTTAATTTACAAATAGGGTTGTTGAAACTTTCCAGATACAAGCTCTATAAGAGGAGTGAAAATCTAATGCTTTAATGACAAAACTATGCCACCCATACACAAACGGAAGAAAAAAAATCTTCCGAAACAGTATCTGTACACTATAAAAAGGTTATAAAATTAAATTCTTGGAATGTTAATGCTGTTTATATCTCTTAATGAAAACAATTTCAGACTATATTTAATTCACAAAACTTACAAGGCAACTGGCGTAATGGATGATAGATATGAATATCATAAGGCCTATGAGATGTATTTCGGAGAACTTGCAAATCTTCTCCAGTAAATTTGTCAGCTCTATAAACACCTTTCATGTTCCAGTCAGTCCAGTAAATGTAGTTATCAAAAACAGAGATCGCAAATACATGTGGTACAGAGTTGCCTGCCAAAACTTGATGGCGATTCTTTCCATCAAAGTCAGCAAATCTGGATGTACAAAGAAATGATTGAGAAATCACAATTTATGAAACATTTTTATTAGCATTGGAAAATTTTCTCCACGCATCTCATGAAACACAAAGCAGTATTTATAAAAGTGAATGATTTTGGACTTTAAGAATTAAGTTGTGTGTAGTTTTAATAATTTAATAGCGAAGTTAATATTTAAATACATTAAAAAGAAATGCATTTTATATATCTTACTATAAAATGTATGGTATGATATGGATAATTTTTTCAGTAAAAATAGTCATTTTGAATAGTTTGCCTTTGTTTAAAGTCGCAAACTCTAAACTTTTTTCATATAATTACAGCCAAAATTTTAAAAAATGTGTAAAAACAATTATTTTAAAACACTTAGGAAATACCTTTTCAAATGACAGAATACATAACAAAATAAAGAATAAAATTTTGCTTTTAAACTTAAAAGTTTTAAAATTTCTTTTAATGACAAGAGATACATACTCAATATAATCCAAATGTGCATCAGCCCAGAAAATCTTATTGCTGAAATAATCGATAGTCAGTGCATTAGGCCATACAAGCTTGTTTTCATAAAGTACAATTCTAGAGAAATTGGTGCCGTCCATTCCCATACGGGCAATATATGCATGATGACCCCAATCAGTAAAATACAGATACCTATGCAGAGAAGAATAAATTAAAACAAAGAAAAAACTATTAAAAAAGAATATGAACTTTACATGATATCGTTTATTGCACATATAAATAGAAAATATTATCAACATGGCTTAACCACAATGCCAAAATTTTTTAATATACATGATGAGCATAAATAAGTTGCAAGATAGTTGCATAATAATTTGCAAAATTATTAATTGCAGTACCAGTTCAATGGCAGATTAGTAGTATTGTACCCTATGTTTCAGGAAAGATGGCTCTAGATGTTTCAAGTCCACATCTAAGCGAGATGCAACTCATAGTTTATCAATCTTCCTTTGCTCTTATAACGATGGAGAAATGCATGAAAAAAGTTGGTTGTCCGTTTCATAAAGCTCATTACCCTCTGCAAGTGCAATAAAATTTCCATTGATATCACAAATGTGTTCTGAAGAGAGGCACTACTTGCACTGCACTTGGTTTGAATGACATGAATATTCTCATGAACATATGACAAAAACCAATTTTCCAATAGAATATTTTTCAGAATAACAAAGGACAGTCACACAAACCAAACATTTATGAAAAAAGTAAACTTCGTGCGCTTCATTACTTCATATTCAGGTATACTCTTGGCAGTATAACCTTGCATAGTAAATTCTTTTTGCTCAACCAATTTTGTGCCAACCCTGCATATATTTATAGGAAGTCGCCACTTTTCAAAATTAGTAACTTGAAAAGTCATTTAAAATATACACAACGCTTCAGTTTTCTTCAGCATTATTTGACAATATCAAAAAATATATATATATACTCTTACCCAATTCCAGGATGAACTGCAATTGCTCGAGGATCAGATATTCCATGCGTTAGTAAAGTTTTTCTGCTTGTGCCATCTAATTCAGTAACATCCAGTTGTTTAGATGTTCGATCAAGCCAATATATTTTCCTACAGGTAAGTTAACAACAAATTAGAAACCAAAAATATATATTGGAACTACCATTAATTTGTAATGAATTAAAAGTTATTGAAGTATTTTGCCAAAAATCAAAACTTATTGTCATGTTTTGAAAACTTCAACATTTGTTTATCATTCAGAAAAATTGTGTTTCCAAGCAATAGGTTAAATCACATTCCATCCCACCCCCAAAAAAGATGTATAGTGGTGCTAAAAATAATAACAAGCAAAACTTTTATATTCAATACACAAATTTTCAAATTACAGAAGCTTATCTTTAAACAATAATCAGATACTGCCTGTATTTAAATAATGAAAAACATGAAAATAAAAGAAGTTAATTACCTTCCAATCCAATCAACAGCTAATCCTTCTAGACCTTGAGTGTCATGTTTTATAAGAGTTTCCTCTCCAGTACCATTTATAAAAATACGACTGATTGTCTTGTTTCCTACATCACAGAAATACAGCCTACTTTCTAAATAATCAAAATCCAAAGCAACTACATTCCTCAAATCCATCTTTATGAGACTGTACTGACTGCCATCAATGCTCATGTTACGAAGGTAATATCTATTTGTGAAGATAACCCATGGTTCAGTATCTGAAAGAGAAAGTTATCATTAAAATTTCTAGAAGATAACAAGCATTAATTAATTCTATACATTTTAATCCACAAATATTTGTAATCATTATACCAATGTTATTTAAATTAATTGTACCGCTTGTTTTTTTTTATTTATGATGTTCTTAAGACATTAACACAATATAGATTTGTGACTGCAAAATTCATGTAAAAAAAAAAAAAAGTTATGTGCAAACCTATTCTACGATTATCTAACATTTTGAAACATTAATCATTTATATATATAAAAAAACCATCTTTGTCTTGTTTAGCTGCAAAACTGAGCTTGTATTAGTTGTAATGAATTGATAATCTGTTAAAAGAAAAATAAAGTACAATAGTGTCATGCAAATCAAAAATAATGTAGAAAAATATCTCCTAAACATACTTTTTTAACCCTCTTAGCGCCCAATTATTTTGAACTTTTAGCTATCAGGTTAGAACTTAGCTTTTAAAGTAAATTAATCGATTTTTTTTGGTATTTAATTGTATCTCTGAAATATTAAGAATACTTAATCCATGATAGTTTAAGAAAATATAAATACGAGTTATCTTCCGAACTGAACATGAAAAACGGAAAAAGACGTTTGCGCCGCTCGGAGGGTTAAAACAACTTCAATAAACTCATTTAATTTAAACCATTCATAATTAAACAACCTGCTAAGGCTTCTGTAAATCTAGTCTATCAGATCAAGTCTGCAATATGTTTAACAATTTTAAATCCTTTCTATCTGCAAGCTTCTTCAGTCTTCCTCAATAAGCATGGCAAATTTTTAATGACTTAAACCAAACAACCCTTATGGCCTATTTTGATTTTAGTTTTGCATTTAAAGTTTAATAAAATCGTGACAACTTTGCTTTCTGGCTTGAAAATTTTCCTACTCAATCCACTTGTACTTGTAGCGTTGTACAAGACAAGTGGAATGCGTAACATTTTTTGGCTAGTTATTTCATTGTATTTTTTTATTAAATTATCAAATGCATTGTAGTGTTCTGCATGATTCTTATTGTCAGGTGAGGAAAGTCTTTAAAATTAATGTGTTTTGGCTTACATAAGCCACGAGGTTTGACATTTTCATTAAGATACAAAATTTTTCTGACACCTCAGCCCCCCCCCCCCTCCAAACCCGAATCCTGGATTCGCCACTGTTCTCATGTCAAATACATTAGCCAATTTTGTACGACAGATTGATTCAATGTTTACCAACAATAATATATTTCAGTATTTTGGACCAATTCCTTTTTTAATTGCTGTTTCATGCTTTATATATCAGACTTTAGAAGGACAATAAAAGCATATCTAAAAAACAAAGGGCTTCAAACCCTTCCCTTTATTAGGTATTAAAGGTAGGATTTTTGACTACACTCCTTACAGAATTCATGTAATAGTCAATTTAAAATACTTCATTTAAATATATAACATATTGTAAAATGGTGCTAAAAATTATAGAATAAAACTTACCATCTTTTCTCTTGCAGGTACGTCCATCAGTTTCTCTTTCATAATAAGTATCATTACATTTACAATAGTAAGAACCAGGTGTATTGAAACAATACTGAGAGCACACTTCTGGTTTCACAACACATTCATTGATGTCTTTACATGCTTTTCCATCCTTGGCCAGCTCATATCCTTCACTGCACTCACAATAGAAGCCAGTTAGTGTATTGACACACTTGTGTTCACATTGATTTGTTTCAACTTTCGCACATTCGTCAATATGACAATGAGCTGGCTCATCAGACGCATCATCACAATCAATTTGCTTATTGCAGACTCGTTCATAAGGAATACATTGACCACTTTTACATCTGAACTGAGCACCAGAACATGTTGGAGTTTCCGATGCACAGTCTTTGGCTAGTTCGTCACTTCCATCGCCACAGTCATCTTCACCATCACAGTGATACATCTTGCGAATACATTTTGCATTGCGACAAGTGAATTCTTCATCAGTGCAGGCTCTGAATGCTGCAAAAGTAAAAATATTCAATAATTCAGTTATGGCTAGTTATGTGAAAAAGGGAAACAACTTTTAAAACTAATTTTTAATCGTTTTAGTTTTAACTTCATTTAATTCAGTTTCAAGTAAACCATTTATCATTTCTCTTAATTCCAATATAAAGTTTAAAATTTTTAATAGAGAAATTAAGAAAAATTAGTGCTGTAGGAATTCAGGTAAGCAAGTACAGGGATAGAAAAAATTTCAAAATAAATTTAAAATTTAAAAAAAGAGTTCTGGTAACAGTTCAGGTGTGGACCCAAGAATCTCCGAGCAACAAACAATATGAATAACAAAATTCATTAAATTTACATTAAAAAACATTTTCACACTAACAAAAATGATACTGCAAAAAACACTTATAGTGTACTAAATCCCTTTTTACATTTCACTTTCATATAAATCTTTTTTTTTACAAAACCAATTAAAATGGATCAACACAATACTTTGTACCTACAGGAAAAATTAAAAATATTTCATGTAAAATTAGAAATGAGGGCATTTTCTAGCTTTGAATCATTTCAACTCGTTCTCCAATGCCTAATGGATATGTATATTTTGAATATTGACAAATCCACTTTGAGGAAGTTCAGAGGCAAGAAAAAGATTTCAAAAAGGAATTTGGAGATGGTGATCAACTACTTACTGCAGTTTTTAGGTTCATCAGATCCATCTCCACAATCATTATCATGATCACAAACCCACTCTTTATTGATACATCTTCTATTATCACATTGAAACTGATTGTTTTCACAAGGTTCAGGAGGAGGACAATTATGGATTGTGCTATTTTCATCAGCACCATCAACACAATCAGGATCTCCATCGCAAACCCAGCGTTTTGGAATACAAGAGGCTCGACCCCACTGTTTATTCTGTGGGCATGTGAATTCTTTTTCAGGATCACATTCTCTGGTTTCTGAAAATCCAAATATAAAGGAAATTAACAAGATATAAAACAAAAAAAAAAGTTGATTTTAAATCTTCAAAAGAAACTATTCTAGAGTACATCACAAAACTAAACTGCGACTACCCAAGAAATAAACTTAAATGAAATTTTTTGTTGCCAGCATTTAAATGTACAGCAGTGTGCAACCTGGGTAGGGGCAATTCTAATACTTACTGAAATGGACAATAATGCATATATTAATCAAAATTTACCTCTCAAGAGATAAGAAAAGGCTTTTTATTTCTGTAATTATGATTTTCATATAAAAATAAAATTTTAAAAAATTTCATCAATAACACTTAGTCAAATTATTCAATTTAAGTATTACTGTAATAATAATAATAATAATAATGTAAATCTGTTTGATTTTTGAAAAAAAAAGACAGTTACAGATTAAGTGTTGTCAGAACGTTATTTCTCGCAAACCTTAGAAATAAAATGTTCAATTCCTTATTCAAATTTTGAATATAGGGATCAGTATGAGCATTTAATTTTAAGTTGCTAAAATTGCAAATGGCAGTGCAACAATAGGTCAGCATATGGAATTTATGTTACACAACTAAACTGCATTTCATTTCATAAAAATATCCGACAAATACAATTAATACGTAAATATTTATGCAGTAGTTTTACAAGAAAATATGCCAAGTCTGTAAGGGTAACACTACATTTAAATACACTGCTTTCATTGTCTAATTGCAACAAAAATATGCATTGTTAAAATAAACTTTTTCAGAGTAATTTTACTAAGAACTTTGCAACATTACTAACCACATTGATGACGAATATCCTCATCAGAATTATCCAAGCAGTCATTATCTCCATCGCAAATATAAATTCTAGGAACACAATTTCCATTGTCACAAGTAAACAAGTCACCATAGCAAGTTTTCTTCTCACTCTTGCAATATTCTTCAGGCTCATCAGCGCTATCACCACAATCATCATCACCATCACAATACCAAGTAGCTGGGATGCATCTGTGACTCGAACATCTAAGACAAAAATGTGTTCCTTAGAAATCTAATTAACTGCAGTGAATACAATTGTAAAAACTGAATTCTTGAAATATAGAATTCAATAACTTCAAACCTGTAGTTACAGTAAATTTGATGAGCATAAGCAATACTTTTAATAATAAAAGGTAATCTTAAAGCATATTTTCAACTTACAATGAATGAAGAACATCAGTAGGTTAGTATTATGTATTGTTGATAAGTTTTAATCAGTTTTGGAATAAGTGATCTTACAGGCATTAATTAATAGCAAATACTGTGGCATAATGAAAGTTAAATATAATTTTTTGACCAGTTGTTTTGTATTCCTACACAGTTTCAAATGGCAATTTCTTAAATAATTTAACTTAATATTGATTATACAATGGATTAATCATTTAAAAACAATTACTTAATTTGTTTACATTAAAAAATGCGCAAGCCAATTAAAATTCTGACTTTATAATGGAAGATAGTCAAACTAACTGTAAAGCTCTTTGTATGCAAGATACGAAGTGAATATATCTAATGCACATTTAAAGTTTTATGGATTGCAACAAAGAATAGTCTTTAAGATGCCAATAACACATTCATTCCAATTTATACTTATCTTAATATTCTAGTCAAATTACCTGAAACTGTTAGGAGGACAAGTTCTTTGAGCACATAAAGCTGGATTTTCATCAGAATTATCTCCACAATCATTATCTCCATCACACAGCCAGTAAGGTTCAACACAAATATTAGTTGAATTGCATTTGATATGATTTCCTGGGCATGTCCTATTTTGCTGACAATGCTCTAAACTTTCATCGGATGTTTTGTTATCCTTGCAGTCATTGACTCCATTACACAGCTGACTTTTAGGAATGCATCGGAAATTGGCGCAAGTAAACTCTCCATCGGCACATGAGGGATATTCTGAAAAAAATTAATACAATCTTTATAACAAATACCAATTATCCGAGTTATTTCATTAAAATATACTTTCAGCATTATTCAATAAACATACACAAATACAACCTTGAACCATTTATGAATTGCAGGATAAAAATATATGTTAGTTAAATTTAAAATGTCAAATGAAAATTCAAAAGAATTTATTTTATGAAACTTTAATTTTCAATAGCAAGAACAAAATTTAGTTATTCTGTATTCACAATAAAAAGGTATTTTTCATAATTTTTAAGTTTCAATTTCTCAATATCAATTATTTTTTTCAAAATAAAAATTTCGGTGTTGAAATTTTATTAAAAGTAATAAACATTAACTAGGGGGTTCTGCCCCCTGCTCGCTAAAGCTCGCCAACCCCCAGTTTGCTACGCACACCCTGTTCGCTTTGCTCGCTACAATGAAGATACTGGGTGTCCTAGCACAGTTATAAATCTTTATATATATATATATATAACACCCCCTGCTTACTCCGCTCATCAACACCCAAGAATCGCGTTGCGATTCCTTCGGGATCACTATGCGATACCAGCTCCCTTGCCATACAGTTATCAGTTTCTGCTAGTATTAGGAAATTATAAGTACATTAATTACTAAAAGTAAATTCAAATTATTTGAAATTGCATGAATTCCTAAAATTAATTTTTCATGAGTTTCTACAATTAAAATCTTCTGGTAGCACAGATATATATATGTAAATGTTATAAATATTACCTTTCAAATTTCTTTCTAATTCAAAGATGATTAAAAATGAAAATTATTTTCATCAATCAGAAATCAGTCATTTAAAACTTCTTGGCATGCACTTTTGACTATTTATTCAACAATTTATTTCAACATAACTTCTTTCCACCAAAATTTTAAGTTTAAATTGATAAGATAGCATTTTCCCAAATCTTCAAAATAAATTTTTAAAAATTGCTTTTTCCACTAAAATTTCAAATATGCCCTCTATACAATGAAATGTAATTCAGAAAAGCTTCCCCATATGTATACATGCTTATTCCAATAATTATTGAGTCAAGAAAGATAGTGTTTTTCTCAGTGTAGTCATTTGTGTTTTAAATCTCAGAAAATTCTTGATTGTCTCTTTTCGCAGAAAGATGTAACCCATCTTGCAACCTTTTAGATAAAAAAAGGACAGTTTAAAAAAATAGTGGCTTGAAACATGTTCATATTAACTATTCAAAATTAAAACCCATAATAATTATTTACCCTTAGCATTTTATTATTGATTAGATACCCTTTTTCAAACATCGTTCTTTCTTTCAAAATCTTAAACATGCACTTTTTCAAATGAAATGTTGCCTCTGCACATGTAAACACACTCCCTCCAATTATTATTAAGTGAAGGAAGGTATACTATTTTACTCTGGATAGATGGAATTCGGAACATTCGAGAGATGAATAAACCAATTTTTCAGATACTTTTAGCTCAAAAGGACATTCAGTATTAAGCACACATTCATTCATTTGCTGAATCCAAACTGTACAATTCAAACTTGTTTAATTCAAACGATCTAAACTCAAACAAAATCGCTGTTTCTGACTTGAAACCAATTCCAGAATCTTGGCGTCAGAGTTGAGATTGGTAAACAAACTGATCGTTGCCAACGTGGAGAAAGAAATAAAGGTTCTTTTTGCGCCACACATAAGCGTTTTATATAATATAGATGGGTTATAGAAGTTATAAAACAAACTGATTAAAATAAAGCTCCTACAAATATTTTATTGCATTGTACACCTTATATATTTATATAAATATTATTTTAATATGAATTTATGTTTACATAAATATATAGAAAAAAATCAAAAAGTATTATAGAAAGATAATTTGCAAAAATATACCTACCACAATCTAACTCATCAGTTCCATCTCCACAATCATTTTCATGATCACATCTCCATGTTTTAAAGATGCATCTACCTACACCGCAACGGAATTCGGCAGGACTACATGTGTGCAATGCTGAAAAAGTAATAAATAACAGTAACTATTGGGCAGACACAAGGTCTACATATTTCATGGGAAAAAAATAAAACTAGAATAGGCCTTAAAATGTTAACTAAAATTCAACTTCTATTACAACAAAATACAATTAAAATATTTGTCATATGTTGAAATATTGTTTGAATACATTATTTTTATTCTATAAATCCTTAATAATAGATTTTAACCAAACACTCACAGCAAAATTTAGGATCTTCATCAGTATTATCGCCACAATCATCATCACCATCACAAGCCCACAAGCGAGGAATACATTTTCCATTTCCACAAGTAAATTTACTGTCACTGCATGTTACATTTTCAGCTGCAAATATTAGAAAAATTCATGATTTCATAACTGACATTAGCAAAGATAAGGTAATTCACTGAAAAATTTAACTCTCATAAATTTTTTACTTTTAATTTGAAAAAGTTACAGGATAAATTGTTGGTAAGTAACTTAACATAAAAGGTTTAATAATTCAAGAAACTCTTTACCACTAACATCCTTCATAATCAAATCAATATACTTCAAACTCAGGGATTATTTAAAGATAATTTAAGTTGAATAAGAATTTACACACTTTATAAATAAATACTGTAAGGAATTAAAATGGATCCTCTATGCATTTAACTTGTTCACATGTAGAAATTTCAAGCTAATTATGACATTCAATTTTCTAGGCAACATTATTGCATAATTTAAATGAATTACAGCCAATTATTCTTGGTTCGTTTGTCATATGTGGTTTAAGTAAATTTTTACATTATGTTATGAGGCATTTACAAAAAATGTCAATATCAATAAGCACACTTATTGACACAGGATCAGGACTTTAAAGTGCAAAAGATACAGAAAATAATATTTTAGAATACCTGGATTCAGTCAACTTGTTTTTTTATGAAGTTAATAAAAGCACACACAAATACAATGCATAATTGAACATAATAAGATGTAATTTTTTTTTACCTGCACACATGCGACCCTCATTGACAACTTTATAACCTTTCTGACAGAGACATTCAACAGTACCATTTGGTGCTTGATGGCAAGAATGAGCACATCCTCCATTATTGATTTTGCAAGGATCATTAGTACCTATGCATTAAAAAAATGCATAAAAACACTTCCTTAGCACCAAAAATATAATTATAAATTCAAATCTCCCCACAAAATATATTAAACTGGATTGAATGCATTGTTTGACTATTTTAGTCAAACCTAAATACATATATGAACATGCAAGAATGTAACACTTCATAACATTTTGGCAAGTTAATTGAACACTTATTGGGTTCTACTTGATTTTTATGGCCCCATTATCAAAACAGCTCCAATATTATCACCAAGTTTAAACTACCACATATACAGTTTGTGGCTGTCATATTTGGCAGTTTACTGCAGGGGGCTATGAAATTCAAGAAGTACCATATATTGTAACAATAGTATTGCAAAAATAAAGAAAATAGTTTTTTTACATGTTAAGAAAAGGAAAAGAAACCCTGACAATTTTTAGAACTGCAATAACTCTTGTACAAAATAGATACACAGTTACTGAACAAAATGGATCAGTCAATACAAATTAAAAGATTTAAAGAATATTTTATCTTTTTTTTAATTGAATCATTTTAATAATGAAAGAATACCAAATGAAAAATTATTAAAAATTGGATAAAAAATGAAAGCTTACATGCTTGTCGATCAGGAGCAAATATGTGTATATCTCGAGGCGATTCTTCCAGTCTTTTGACCATATCAATCATACCAGCTCCAGTGTGTTTTTCAGCTCGATATACACCTCCTACAGAAATATTTTACATTAATATAAAATGTTAAATATGAAAAGAAATACATAGAAGTCTTTAATTCATGGCACAACTTGCAAAAAAAGTTGTCTTGATCCATTTTTATAAATGATTTCCCTTATGGTAATTCAAATTTCAAAAGATCCAACATTTGAATGGATACTTACTTAATTGCAAATCTGTCCAATAAATGTATTTTCCAAACACAGTTATAGCAAACGGATAAATCGTAGCAGAAACCAACACTTCTCTATTTGATCCATCTAAATCAGATCTTTCAATCTTCTCTCTGAAATCAAACATTACAATTAACTATTCATTTCTTAAAATTGCCTTTAGAGCCTAAAAAGTATTTAATGCATTCACAAAAACTTACCTTAAAGCATCTGTCCAATACAACTTTCTATCATCATAATCAATAGCTAAACCACTAGGTTGAGTAAGATTAGTGTCATGTATAGCTATTTTGTTATTTCCACCCATTGTAGCCTTGAAGATTTTTCCTGCATTTCCAAATCGGCCCCAATCAGTGTAATACATATATCTGAGAAAAGAAAATTAAAAAGGATTTTAAAAAATCCAACAAAAATAAATACAGAAATTTTAAATGTGCATTTCACAGATAATACAGAAAAAAATGCAAACTTATGATATGCCAGTTAAGCCCATTCCAACTACATAAATGAAATTTAATCAATCAAAAATACAATAGAAACTTTAAAAAAATTGCGAAGATATTGAGAACCATAAAAAGTAAAAATAGACAATTTTTTCACTAACTTACAACTTCAAGTTCATGGCTAAAAATATTATAAGCTTAATTTTTCAAAGATATTGCAGTGTAATTCAACAATAAAAAAGCATTACTTCAACAACTATTTAATATACACCTTTTTTCATGAATCTATATATATATATATATAAAAAAGAGGAAAGTATGTGTGTGTTTACTCGTTTTTTGGTTCTTTATGCACGTCCACACTGTTGGACTTATGATGACCAAATTTGGCACACTGATGGATTAGCACACGAGAAAGCTAACATTGTAAAAGTTATTTTAAGATTCGAATTAGATTTTTATTTAATTAAATAACGAAAATTAAGCTATTTTTAGACGTTTTTTGCCAATAACTTCTGAAATACTTATGGTAAGAAAATTTTTACATTACCTTAAAGAGCAAAAAATTATCTTTTTTAATGATACCAATTTAATTGTATAATTTTTTCTCTAACTGTAATTAACGTTTCAAAATTCATTTTAATCTCAAATTGCAACAATGCTTTTATTGTTATAAAATAAAATTCAAACTAATTTATTGGTTCATCCAATCCTTTATATGTTTTTACCACTGTTCAAGTTAAGAAAATATTGCTTTTTTTTTTGTCAAGGTAGACTTCTTATTTTTGCTGTTATTTTGTAGCACGCACCTGACTTCCATTTTTATTTCGTGGCTTTTAAATATGCACTCAAATATCCAATGACATTAGTATAGTTACTACGCAATGCAAGTTTCAGTTTGGCTTTATTTAAAGTATTAATAGAGAGTATTTATATTTATTTTTTATTTCCCTAACTGATGTCAAAAGTATTCTTTTTGTCTGAGCAGTTTTGACTTTCTTTATCTGATTTATAATACATTTTATTTAGAAGCTTTGAAGTAACCAAGTTGTACAGTATATTTGTAAATTTGTATTAGTTATTTACCTATATATTGCTTAAAATGTTCTTTTTAAAATTTTCTCTCATTTTCATTCAAACCATATTGTTATAAGGTGATAAAAAGGCTATATTTGAAAGTTTTAATTCAGCAAGAAAAGATTCAAAGAAGATTTATGTTTGTTGGGAAAGTTGGTGACAATATTTTTACGGGGGAAAAAAAAAGGAGGCTCGCCCATGAAAAAACATTTATCCCGTGCAACGCCGGGTTTTCAGCTAGTTATATAATAAGCACATTTTTTAAAGCATGATGAATTAAGCTGATGAATTTATCAAATGCCCAACATCATTACTTTTAGAGATTTTCATGCAAAATAAAAATACTGCTATCTTTGATATATATAAACTATAGTGATGTCAAATTAAATCTAATCAAATACATGTTGTTCAAAGGACGAAACTGTAAGAAATTTTACATTTAAATGCAATTATACTCAGAAAAGTCTTTTTATATATTTGCTAATAAAATTCTTTTAGTCCTTTTTTACAGTTTCCTATGAAATCATTCCAATTCATGAAGAAAATTTGCATATTTTTCTTCATATTTTAAGACCAAGCAATAATATAAACCATTTAACAAATCTAACATCATGCAGTATGACAAACAGCTTAAAATAAACATACCCTTCACAGGGATCAAGTACTAAAGCCCTGGGTCTTTCCACACGAGTAATCATAACAATATTTGAGCCATCCTTATCCATAGCATATATACTACGATTGCCAGAATCTGTCCAGTAAATTTTTTGTCTTGTCCAGTCATATGCTATACCTTCAGGATTTATTCCTTTATTCAAAATAACATTCACTTTATTCATGTCGTCAAGATTAGCCCATGATATACTGCCATCAGGACGTATTTCTGAAAAAATATGATTCATTTAATGATTCTTGTTGGTAAACAAATATTCTGTAACAAAAGCACATTCCCTATATTAAAAGAATAAGTACAACAAAACACCTGAAATTTTATAAATTCCACATTTTGAAACATTCCATGTTTGACATATACACAAAATATTACCAATTTCTTTTTTAAATAAAAATAAGCAATTAAGTATTCTTTAGTGATGAAATCCTTTAATAATATATAAACAATGAGGATATGTATATGTTCAAATGATTTATTTTTATGTCTCTAATATTTAATTTTAATCTATAGAATAATTTACACACAACTAGAATGGAGCCACTTACGGGTAAAGAAAATTCTTTTGTCCTTATAGTCAAAATCAAGTCCAACAACATTTGATAAATTAGTTTTTGGTGGGAATGGAATGCTTGTCACCTTAGGATCCAGATGCAAACTCCTTATTTCTTTTCTTGTAGTAAATACAATGTATTCCTTCAAATCTAAAAACAGACAAATATCAATAAAAATAACCATAAGAAACTGGATAAAAGCTTTAAAAAATATGCAAAACATTCTAATTCTTTTGGTGAATTTTTGTAAAAAAAGAATGCAAAATTGTCATCATTAATCACTTCTTTCAATTGCAGTATATGTTCAATACAGTTGAAAGAAATGATTGAGATGTAATAATCCTAAAGACAATGTTTTGTATGATAATCAACAAAATTTTAATAAATTTTAAGTTTTCTAAAAAAATTATTTTAGAACAGAAATAAACACAGTTTTACATTTTTAAGAAATGCAAAATTTTACAATTTTTATTAAATGCTGAATAAAGTAAATAACAATTTAGTGGATATCCATATTACAACATATATGTTCTAAATTTAAAAGAATTCAAATGACTCTTTATACACAAATAAAAAAATAATTTGAAATATTAAAATACCAAATTTCTATAAATAGATAATGAAGCCTATCTACCTCCACATTTTCTTTCATCAGGCTGTAGAACACCAGAAGAGCAAGCACACTTAAAGGTTTTGTTAGTATAGGTATCAGGCATTGCAAAACACAGTTGCTCACATTTTGAAGATGAATGCATAACACATGGCGAATCTGGAGCTGTTCAGAATGAAGTTTAGAATGTCAACAATAATTTTATAATAATTATAAGAGGATCTATATTTGTACCATATGAAATGAATTAACTAAACGGTACTTAAAATTTTTTTCTCTAATAACTGCTTACCAGGTGGCTGATTCTTGCCGTCAAAGATAACAATATCTCGTAAAGTGTCCATGTCAGCTCTAATGGATTCTACTTTTGAGTTGTTTCCTGGATTTTTGTCACCTCTGTAAATAGATCGGAGATTTCGATCTACCCAAAAAACTTGGGAGCCATAAATAGCAACACCCATTGGATTAGGATAATTTCTGTACACATACTGCCTTTTTTCTCCATTGTATGTTACACGCTGAAAAGATTTTTAAAATCATATAAATGATTTTACAGAAATTCATTATAAACATGCTTTGATTACTTATTTGATTCCGAACAATAATGTACCTTAAAAACAAATTCTGAAGTTTAAAACAAAGAAAATGCTAACTATAGGAGAACAACAGTACCAACTTAACACAGCTAAAGTAAGTATAAAATAAATTATTTCTTTAATCAATGATAATTCATATTGAAGTATGGGTCAATTTAAGCTGTGTATCGGAATGCCCAGTTAAATGGTCTAAAGTATCATTATAATTTCTTTAAAAGTAATTGGTATATTTGCGTATAATTTAGTTTTAAACAGCAGCAATTAGTGTTCTGTGTAATAAAACTACGTTAAAAAGGAAATTTTCATTCAATTATCTTAAGATGCATAAAAATGCATGTTATTCACTGGTGATTCTTCTATAGTTTTTCCGTTCTGTACTATCAACTTCAACTGCCCAAGTGTAATCTATTTCTGATCCATTTGAATAAGATGCTTAACAAGAATATTTTTCTCATAAATACCATTTCATTCTGAAGTAATCTACATATAATAATGAAGAATGACTTAAGATTTTTGATTCTTTCAGGTCCTCAAGATCTTCGTTTCATTCTTTTAATCTCTTATGATCTTAGTTTCATGCAGATGCGTGAATTCAAATTCATAGAGCTTGTTATGTGTATTTTAAGTTATGATATGTATTTTACAAACCAAATATGCTTGAATAAACACTATACTATAAGTAAAAATTCTACATGTCCTTTCCACCTTTTACTTGATATAATATATAATTTAAATTTTTATATGTTGTCATTATTTATAATTGCATGTTAGTTATTTTTACAAGCCACTAAATAAACTGCAAAATATAATGATTGAACATAACACACAGTTTTATATCATGCTATAGAAGCTTAAATAAAACGATTATGCATTATTAATACTAGAATTTAAAAAGAAATTACCTGTATAGCATCTTCTTTAGAATCTACCCAATATACATCATGTGTTTCAATATCAATAGTTAGATCTCTAGGACTACTAATCTGAGTCACCACTATTGGAACACGGTTAGTTCCATCCAAGAAAGCTTTCTCAATTTTGGGATACTGTCCATAATCAATCCAGTACAAATATCTTTTAATAGGGTTAACGGCAACTTCTCTGGGAGAGTCTCTTGTGGTTTTCAACAGAACCATACGTTTAGAGCCATCCAGCCAAGAAACCTCTATGAATGTCTCATGAGGGAACACATTAGTGAAATATAGATTTCCTGAAAACAGAAGAAATACCATTGTTAAAATAAATAATATAGTGATGGTGGGTGGTTTTTGTTGGTCAACTTTTGTGATAAAATAATAACATGAAATAAAATGAAATTTATGATTTTAGTTTATGCTTTATTTCATTTTTTTTTGTTATTGAATTAAAATACAAAGGCCAAACATTTTATTAACATTTAATTTAGACTTTTTCTCTTATTAATATGAGACTAATTCTCTTTTTATAAAATTGGATAGCATTACACTACTGTTTGAAATAACTGCTTTTAAAAACAATCCATTTATTGCTTCAAATGTTACTTTTCTTAATTAAAAGCTAAAAATAAAATGTTAACAGCAAGCACCAAAAAAAAGTCAGTACAATTGTACATTTAATCAAAAAATTATATTTTGTATGAAAACAGATCCTTCCATCAACATATGCATTCTATTTCAATTTTTACTCACAAATGCTTTTGCATTAATTATATATGCATTTCCCATTATAAAACTAAAAGCATAAGACAATTTCTTAATGTGTCAATATTAATGATTATATTCCATAAATTCCTGGATGTTTACCACTTACCAGCAATCCAATCCACAGCTAGTCCTCTAATACCATTGCTTCCAATTCCATCAGAAATTATATGTTCAAGACCATTTCCATCGGGTTTAATACGGTATATTCCATTTTTCTCGCCTTGATTGAATTCAACCCAGTAAATATGATTTTCAGCATAATGTATATCCAAATGAAGGATGTTATGACCTAGATATCAAGAAATATAAGCAATTTTTTAATCAACTATTATCAAAATATATGAAAAAATAAATGAAAACAAAATAAATATTTCAAATGTTAAATAAAATAAATTACAAAATATTTGTGAATAATTTATTAATGTTTTTGTAGCAGTTACAATGCTTTTACACACTGCAGAGCTGATATGGATGTGAATTCAAAGAGGATGTAATTACAGCATTCCCAAATTGGTTTGGTATTTGCTAAAGCTAGAATTACAATTTGCGAATTCAGTAACATTTCAATCAAAGAAATATAAAAGATCTCAATGATTAAATCAACTTCACAGATAATAAACAAGTCTCTTGCAAATTGCAGTTAACTGAAGCTAACTAGGATCCTCTACGGAAGACTAACTGGTGAAGGATCTTGAGAATTCCTTTATATTTACATATTCTAGGTCTGAATTTACTATTTGTCTTTGTTACTGTTTTTACACAATGTGTCTTCTTTTCTCTCCTCAACCCCCCGACCATGAAAAGTACATTATAGCTTCTTTCTGTAAAAAGCGTAGACACAGCAAAATTATCACGAACACTATTTATAGCAAATGTAGCTTAAAGAAGATTCAAACAAAGAAAATGATAAATCTATAATTAAAGTATCATTTTTTCTAAATTCAATTTTTAATGATAAACTGTTAAAATGAGTTTTACATTTAAATAAAAAATGAATAAAAAAATGCAATTACCTGTACCAGAAATGGGATTCATAGCTTCACTGTGATCTTCCAAACTGAATCCTCTAGCTTTTTCAAGTTCAGACACAACAGCAAACGACTGATATGCTTTGCATCCTGTTTCTCCATTAGACTGGTATCCGGTACCACACATACATCGGCGTTTATTATTGGCAAGTGGAATGCATAACTGCTGACAGCCTCCATTGTTTTTATTGCACTGATGATTTTCAGGAGCTAAATTAGATGAGAAAGCCAATTTAACACAATTTGTAATATTGTGCAACTTAAACAATGCGCATAACAGATTTATATATGAGTAAGTCGTTCAGAAGCCAATGCGGATGAGTCCAGAAAATAAAATTGAAAAAATTCATGTTTTTTAATACAATATTTCTTTAAATTTTTAATTTGATTAGTGAAAATATATAAAGTCTTCTAACGAAGCAGCGAGTGAATCTTTTAATAACTAAAAATAATGTTATCAATCCCATCAAAATTTACAAAAACCAGAAGACATAAAAAAATGGACTTATCCTCTTTGGCTTCTGAGTGACTCATATGTATAAATTCAACAACTTGAAAGCAGTTTGACCAAATAAAGTTAGTGATAAATTTTGTAAGTTCCCTGGAATGAGTTAGATTCTTAACCCTCCGACTGTGCAATTTTTTAAAAATCATTTAGATGCAAAGTTTGCAAACGTGTTCAAATACCATTGAGCCAAGCAAGTTGTTACTGATATGCAAAATTTTATTAGTATAATACGATCCAATGCTCTAAAAGTAAACACATTAGCCACCGCATTAGAAAATCACAGGATGCAGCAGAAAATAGAATTGCTTCTAAACCACAAAAATCGCAGGATATGCACTCAGAAGGTTAATATTGAAAAATTAGTACAGAAATGATGAATATGAAAATTTTTAATTTTCTTAGAACATGTATTTCATACATTTTTATTTGAAGCATGAATTCCAAGACTAATTATATAAAAATCCCACAAAAACTTATTTATATACAAAAAAGGAAAGTATTCAAATATACAAGATATTTTCCTAATTAATGTGAAGACATTAAATTTAGTTCAATTTTTCCTAATTTCTAGAGAAAAACTAAAACATTGCCAGTAAATATGACAGATAATTAACTTAAAATTTAATCTGAACACTAATTAACTTACGAAACAAATAAAGTAGAAAGAATACATATACTTACATGGCTTTTTGCTGTAAACCTTCATATTTATAAGACCTAATGCATTGTTTTCAAGAGTAACAGGATTAGTACCATCTGGTAAATCAACTCGCTGAGCAACTTCAAATATAGGATCTAAGTAATAGAGCTTGTTGTTGTACACAGTAAGTCCTAGAGGCTTTGAAATGCCACTTGACACAACAGTTTTCTTGTCTTTTCCTTCTGTCGATATACTGTAAATCTGTGAAAATGCAATAAATAAAGTATCATTCTTAATAAAATCAGTTATTTAAGAAAACAAAATGTTGAACTATATTTAAATGTCAACTTAAATAAGCATATAATATATAGTGTATAAAAAATACAACATTACGTAAATGTTTAAAGGACTTCATGATTTAACCCATTAACAGCTGGTGTTGCGTTGATACAATGATCAAAATAGATGCTTATAAAAAATTATCTACCTAAATTTTATGTTAATAGCAGTTTCTAAGTAGGACATAATGTGAAGAATGTTTCAGTACAAAAATATTTGCCTCTAACAATGATTTTATTTTTAAAAACGAGTTACATACTTGAAGTATTTTTTAACAAAAACTTTTGACCTGGTCTTTCAGGAGAAAAAATACAACTAGAGAAACACGAGTGTTTGAGGAGATCTAGTGTTTGTCAAGGTCACTGCTTATAAAATTCCATCAGTCAGTTGTTTGTGGTTTTCTGCAGGGGGTTTAAAAAACAGGTGTTGCACTGACGCATCGTCAGCGGGAAAAGAGTACTTCAGTCATTTGCTCTCACCATTAGACACTGTGGCAATTTTTCTCTGTCGGAGAGCAAAGAAATGCCTACAACGAGATATTTTTCATAGGAAGATGTTCTTCAAAGATTTTTTGACGATGATGAAAATAAAGAAATCGATTTTGTTATTTATCCAGAAAATACAGAAGTTGGTGGCGAAGAAGAAATGATAATATTTTGAATAATCATAATAATGCTTTACAATGCTGCAGGCCATTATTCAAGAACGTTGCTAAAAAAGTCTCAGAGTCTCGTTTTATTGAACGTTATAATACAAAAGTGAGAGGAATTGATTTATGCGACAATTTAGCAGCCAATTACAGGATGCGTATCCGCAGAAAAATATAGAAATTTCAATATTTATTAATCATGTTAATGCAACCTTGGCAAATGCGTCAGAAATATTAAGATTGTCTATTACCAAGAGTAAAAAAATCTCTTGGATTTTAGACGCGAATTTGCATTATTTCTTTTGCAATCCCTAAGAAAGAGAAGTGGAGATTTATCCAGACATAGATCAGCAACAGGAAGACATGTTCAGTATTCAAAAGCCATTATATGATAAAGTTGCACCTTTTTTCATAAAGGCCAAAGCCAACAATGGACTGCATTATAAGCATAGTTTGACTGTTTATTGATGCAAAGTTTGTAATATAGTGTGCTTCATGATTGTAGTGAAACTTTTCGAGCTAGAAGCTATTTACTGCAAAAAAGCAGTTATTTTTTAAAGTAAAATCTTAAAATTTGATGATAAATTACCTGTTAAATGATTATAGCTTTATGGAACACGTCAAAACTAAAATAGCTTTCAACTCTACGATATTTCCTCGTATGTTCAATTCAACTCGCTTAAAATCCGTACTCTTATTCCGCTGACGTTGCGTGAACACAACACTCAACTTTTCAAAAGCTATGATGGTCTTTGGCAATTTTACTATAAATTAATGTTATATACGTTCAAATCAACAATTAATATTATTCGTATAGTAAAAAATTCATCCCTTATAGTTTTGGCGTTTAATGGGTTAAATCACTTCCTGCCCTCAGTTTTTGAAGTATCTAGTAAAAATAATGAATATATATTGCAAACGCATTTAACCCCTTGCCAATGTATCCCATGCTCAGTTTGTGCATTGAATTATAGCATTTTTACACTTAAGTCTAAAATTAAGTCATTCATAGATGTTAATATTCGATGCAAAAATTGGTCAGCAATCCATTTATACATTTCCAAAATTCTATGGGTTCTTAGCTGCATCAATAAGGCAAAACATTCTCAAAACTGAAGGGGGCCATTTAATTAGAATACTACACTGTTAAGGGGTTAAAGACTGGATGATTATTTGTAACTAAATATCATTTATGGTTGCAAGAAGGGATGCCGAAATTGTGAAATGAATTTACATTATGTAAATGCTAAATTATCTTACCATAGCATCCGATCTTTGACTCCAGTATAATCGTTTATTGAATAAATCTATAGTGAGAGATTCTACATAGTTTATACCATCTTTTAAAAGAATATGAGAGTTATTTCCATCCATTTGAACAGCACCTAGCTTTGCATTGATTCCAAATCCTCCTTCATCAAGCCAATAAAGCATACTGAAAACAAGGCTCAAGTTAATAAGGTTTAACATTTAAAAAAACATACGAATCATAAATACTTTTTTGAGTTCATTTTATATTAACTTAGTTTATTTATAGAAACATTGATATAATCTTTGACAAAATATATTTTATTAAAATTAATTCAAATTAAAATATACAGTTACATTCTCAATATTACAATGAACTATATCTTGTAGAATAATTAAGCAGATCATGTTAATCTAATATCTTTTCAACAGTAATGCCCAAAGGACCCGAATTTTGACATTCGATTCAATGGAAATGGAAAGCCTTTCCATCACTTTTATGCATTCATGAAAAAAGGAGGAAAATAAGAGGCTTAAATTCAATAAAAATTTTGATTTTCTAAATAATTAGAAATAACAATAAACAAACGATTAAGTTTTCCAATATAGTAACGCACCCTCCCTCAGGATCCAGAGTCATGGCTTTTGGTCTGGCAACTCCATATTCAGTTCCATCATTGCTTAGAATAACTCTTCTGAAATCTTGTTCACCGTCTACCTAAAAGAAAATTTATAATTACATAATGCAGAATAAAAACTTATAAAATTCATTTGAGCACATTAAATCAATCCTAAAACAGCTTAAATGAAGTTTTTAAATGATAAATTTATAATCTTCAAATAAAAAGTATAATTTCTAATTAAATACAACTTCATAATTCTGTATAATGTCAATCTTTGAAATATATTTATGCTGCAAGACTGTGCAGTACAAATTTTTCACTCAGTAACATTTTAAGTTCAAATTATACAAAGTTTCAATAATACAAGAAAAGATGGAAATACAGAAATTTCAAAGTGTAGTGTTATCAAGGTTATATCATAAAGATCTGAAAATATATCTAAAAATGATTCATATCATTCAAAAAATGCAAATCAAATTAAAAATCAGATATTGGAAATTTTTTTATAAAATAAAATCAGTTTTCAGGATTACATTAAAATTTAAGTACATTCAAAATTAAGATGTCATATTAAATTTAACATTTAAATTTTGCTAAAATTTTACAACACAAAAAAGTTATTCAAAATTATAAATTTGTCACTTACTTTTACTACTTCAAAATTAGAAGCTTTCCTGTTGCCAACAAAAAGATTTCTACCAATCCAATCAAAAGCCAAAATGTAAGGAGCTCCCACAAAAGCGTCGGGTAAAAACTTGGTTTGATTTCCACCGGATAAAGACACTTTGTATATTGTTCCCTAAAAGGAATGTAAAATGATAAGATATTTTTATTACATAAAAGATATGAAAATATTAATAAGCATTTTCATAAAGATTTTCCTTGATTTCTTTAAACCCAAATTCAGAATTACAAAATTATATCCATGAAATGGAAAATCATTTTTGAAATATGCTGTCAAGAAATTTTCTCAAGGTTGTGATATTCGTTACAAAAATATTTAATTATTTCTAAAGGTTTCTTTCTAAAACTTTTTAGTGTGACAATATGATATTTGTCTTATGAGCGTTGCTTAGCAATGCAAGATAAAAGATGTTAGTTGTTTTTAAGATTAAAAAAATTGGTATTGGAGAGAGACTGAAATATAACGATTGATATATATAGTTCCAGCGAATGAACGATTTTTTTGGTGAAAATTATTTTAAAATAAAAGTTTTTTTAATAAAAAGTCTATTGATTCATCCTGCAATACAGTACAATATACGTAAATATTTGAATTCCGTTTTATTTCTGTTTTAAATTATTCATTGTCTTTCATTTCAAATAGCTAATCACTGACTGTTTCCATGATGCTGAAAGGCACCTTTTATGAGAGATGAACATCACACCAAAACCAAGGAAGGGTCGACATGTATTTTAACATTAACTTGGCAACAATTGATTATTTTGAGCAAATAATATCAGAAAAAGGAATTGGATAACAACACCACAATAGCTAAAATCATTACAATTATAATCATGTTATGGTACAAAAATTGTACCAGCCCCTAAGCCAAGCATCAGCAATCTTTTTGGCAAAGAGCAATTTTTGGAATTATGTTCCCAAAGTAATACTTAGGGAGCCGCAAGTCGGCAACTTTAATTAAGAATAAACATTTTTGGAAATTGGACCTAATTTTTTTGTAACTAAAACAAGTTTACTTTTGCTTTCTTAAAAGGTACATTAATGAGATTATCAATATTAAAATAGCTGTATTTATAATTAGAAAATATAATTATTAAAGTAAATAAATTATATTCCTACAAAAAAAAACATTCTGGGATTTAAAATATTTTATATATTTAACTTGCATGAAAAAATGAGACTAAGGTATGGTTTCTAATGAGATTGCTGGTGTCAAATTTCTTAGTGAAATTTCTCAAAATTTACTGAATATGATGTATATTGTATGTATATCAATTACAAATATACTATAATATTTTTTGCTAACAAAGAGCCACAATAATGCACTAAAAAGCCATATGCAGTTCTGGAATAGTAAGTTGTTGACCCCTGCCCTAAGCAGAGAGAAAAATTCTGATGGTAAGCCTCTGAACCACCAATACCGAAAAGGTCAACTATAAAGGTCAAAAACTTAGCAATATTAAGACAGAATAACTTAGACTTACATTTTCCTTATCATCCTCTTCCAGCTGTATATAATAAATGATTCCTTCCTTTTTATCATAATCAAAGTCATACCCATTTTCTATGCCAATTACAGGAGTGAAGAAGCCAGAAGTTTTATCATTGGGATTTAAGCCCATGGCAACCAACTGTGATGATCGCATCACCATTAAGTAAGGATTGTCCACTAAAAGGAAGAAAAAAAATTAGAACTATGAAAAGCTAAAAAAATATACATAAGGTCTCTTAAAAAATAATTTTGATATTATTCTACTAGTTGAAAGTTTAAGATGTTCAAGAAAAGAATTTCATTTGCATTCAAGGCTAAAAACTGCATTAACATACACTTGTAAAGTTTGAGTCTTCCTATTTTTTCAATCAAGAATTTCTTATTTGAAAGCTAAACAAAGTTATATAATTTTCAAACTAAAAATACTAAGTAAAGTAATAAGTGCTGTGAAGCAAATAAGAAAAAAAATTAGCAGAAAAACATACAAGAATTGTGATATTATTTGAATTTGATTCTAAAGTAATATTAGAAAACCTCAAAATTTGGCAAAAATGCAATCAGAGTATTCCACTCATTCGTAAAATTTAATTAAATGGGGTTTCTTAATCCATGGATTGTGACCCTAGTGGCAGAATTTGTCAATATGAGGCCACAGGCACATAATTGCTTAGAGGCCCCCTCCCCCTGCCTAATGTCACAAATTCGTCACTGGCTTAGAACTACGATGTACATCATAGAGGTTTTGAGGTCCCCTAGATTATCTAGGCACGAGGTGAGCGCCTCTTGACGCCTGTGCAAAAAAACGACACTGCCTACCCTCAACATTCCCACTCTTCATTCAAAATAAACAAAAGTTTTAAAAAGTTGAATTAAAAAAAAAAAAAAGACACTGCTAAAAGCCTGTGCTTGCAACCATTGCTAAAGAACCATTTTAAATTGAAATTCTTGTTTATTTTTAATTAATGCTTTATTTTCTACATTTTTGAAATACTAGATAACAAAAAAAACCCTTAAGGGTAAAAATAGGGTCATTAATGTAAACAAATGAGAAAAGAAATAATCCATAAAATGGCTGACTTTTGTAAACTATTTTTGTTACAAGGAGCATAAACACATAACGATTTGCAAGTAAAGAGTTTAAGAACAGTTAGCATATTTTACCATTTGCTTCATATTAAAAAGTTATGATGTTCGATTGATATAGCTCTTTAAACTAAGCTACGTGTGGGTAGGAATAATCCAACCCAAGATATACTATACGACAAAATGTGAATAAGTCGATACATCAAATTTAAAGAAATAAAAATCATTTGAATCCCTATAACATGAAATATATAAACTTTATAACTAACCTGGAACACAATTGCCTTCAGCAGTTTTAGTATCTCTAGCATATCCAGGAGGACATTTGCAAGTATATCCAGAGGAATGTGATGGTGATAGAAGACACAAATGGCTGCATGTGGCATTTGCACAAGGATTAACAGCTAACAAAATGAAACAACAGTCACAACTTCATTATCATAGCTTAGACAGAAACTATAAAGTACCCAATTTATCCTAAAATAAGTTTATAAACTCAAATAACCAAGCTATCACTAATTAGTAAACAGTTTAGATCAGTGGCAAATCCAGGGGGGGGGGCTATGGGGCTGCAGCCCCTCCCAGAGCTAAATCAGAATTCTTGATTTTATTTAAAATCACTACAACTGTTTGTTATTAATTTCCCCTTCTTAAAAAAATTATAAAAACATGACAACATTGTTTTCTGGCTTGACAGACTCGAAAATTTTCCTACTTTTCTAGTCATTCCACTTGTACTTGTAGCGTTGACACGGTCGAAAACATTTTTTGGCTGGTTATTTTATTGTATTTTTTATAAAATTATCGAACGTATTATAGTGTTCTTTATGATTCTTATTGTCAGGTGACTAAAGTCTTTAAAATTAAAGTGGTTTGGTTTGCATAAGCCATGAGATTTGACATTCATCAAGACGATATAAAATTTTTATGACCTCAGCCCCTCCCAGACCCAAATTCTGGATTCGCCACTGGTTTAGATCCTTCATAATTTCAACATTATAATGTGAAAAATGTAAATGTATTTTGTGTAACAAGTTTCCTCCGATAATAAATTCCAAATTTCTCTAACCTGGAGCCCTAAATGGGATAATTCATTTTTAAAAAAACAATGCTGGTGTCAACAAAATATTTTTCTGGGTGTTTTATACGAAAGCACGCTTTCTGAAATTTATAATATTTATAAAGAGCCAACAATCAAAGAAATTGCCAATAAAATTTTTCTTACACAAGAAAAATAAATCTAGATGTAAATATTCTCTTCGATCAGGAAATGAAGTCTCAAAAAATTTAAACAAAATAGACAAAAACGAAACTTTAAATGCATGCATTAATTACGAGTTGAAAACATTAAGTAGAAATTAATTATTTCTTTTTGAATGAAACAGGAGAACTAAAAGAAAATCATTTTAAACTAGTAGTTCTGTAAAAAGCAGACCTTGCATTCTCAAAATAAATAAACCCAAGACCTGCTCTTCACTGCAGTCTTTTAAAGCTTCACCAGTGTTAATATTGTGAAGCCCGGACTCGGTTAGAGGGGCGAGAAGGCACCCTTTCTTGCACTCTTCTCTATAGATAAGCCAGCAACACACTTCTATAACATTTCTAACTTTTGTTCATTGTTTGCAGGTAAACCATTAGAGTTACGATAAAAATTACTGGGACAAAGCTGTAGAAAATTTTATGCACAAGAGTGAAGGTAATCTTCAAATTTTTATAACATGAACCATTTGGATAGAATCGTTAAAAA